>PVIJ01003713.1:0-129655 GCA_004024925.1 Scalopus aquaticus
ATGATCATATGGTCTTTATTTTTCTTTTTGTTGATGTGTTGGATTACATTGATTGATTTTTGGATGTTGAACCATCCTTGTGCCCCTGGGATAAATCCCACTTGGTTGTGGTGTATTATTTTATGGATGCATTGTTGGATCCTATTGGCCAAGATTTTATTAAATATTTTTGCATCAGTATTCATTAGGGAGATTGGTCCGTAATTTTCTTTTTTTGTATTGCTTTGTCTGGTTTTGGTATTAGAGTAATATTTGCTTCATAGAATGTGTTTGGTAGTACTCCTTCCTTCTCGATTATTTGAAAGAGTTTGTGTAATACAGGGACTATTTCGTTTTTGAATGTTTGGTAGAATTCATTTGTGCTATAAGATTTTAATTTACTCAAAATCACCAGGTGAGTTATCATTACTACACAATCAGTTAAACAACTTAATTATTGTAGAATTTTTATGTGTGAATTATATTTAAAATTAAAATTTTGGGGCCTCCCTGGTAGCGCAACGGGTTAAGCGTAGCACTATAAAGCTATCCAGAGCCACTGCAGCACGAGTTCGCTCCCCAGCAAGGGAGCTTTCCACATGGTACAGCAGACCTCTCCTGCCTGGCCCGCTGTTCCCCTCGGCAGTGTACTTCAGTCAATCCGCCTGTTCTGCTCCCCACTCTTTTCTCTAGTGAATCCTCTCACCCCCTACACCTCTGGCCTACACCCAGCTTGTATGCATAAATAAATAAATGTTAACAAAAATTAAATTTTTATGACACATCTTTTAATGAGGTCAGTACAGTTTTTTCTCCACTAGCTCAAATTTTTGAGCCGATAGAATAGTATAGGATTATTTATACACAGTGGAATACTATTCAGCATTCAAAGAAGATAAACACATGCAATTTGCAGCGAAATGGGTGGAATTAGAGGGGATAATACTCAGTGAAATAAGCCAGAAAGAATGAGAAAATTATCAAATGGTTTCACTTTTAACAGGACTATAAGGAAACCAAATAGGAGAGAGACACTCAGCAGGTGGGGCGGGTAGGGGAGGGGAGGATAAGGGCACAAAATGGAGTAGAAAAGAACACAAGGAACCATGGAGATGGATCACGGGTGAATTGGTGGTGGGTTACCCAAGGAGAATACAAAATGTAGAGGACATAAATAACAATAAAAATAAATTTTTTTAAAAAAGAATAGTATATGATTATTACTGATAGAATAAAGCAACAGCATATTTTTTTACATTTTTCTCTTCATTAACTTGAGAGCTGAGAACATGTTCCTATTAAGTAAATGGAATTGCAGATTTTGTTATGTCACTTGAGTCTTTGAACACTTCTAGAATTTATTTATTTTAGTATTTTCTTAACATTATTGCTCAGTACAGTATTTGACTGCTCCCCACAGGTGCAGTTCCCATAGTTCTCCCACCATCATAGCACCCAGAATAAACACATCTAAAATTATATGCTAAAATCACAGTCATATTGTTACAGGGCAGGGTGAGTGGCACCTCAAGACCCCTAAACCTGCACACTCTAATTGGGTTCTGCCATCCACCACATAAAGACAACCTACTCTTATTGAAGGTGCAGAAGACCTTCAACAGAAAATAACTTTAATACAATCAGTGTGTAATGAAGAGAAGAGAAAGAATTTAGTTAAAATAGTTTCCAATTAAACACCCAGAATGCCCATCTCCTCATGGTAAATGCCCAACCAAACAGGGCTAGCCTAAAACAGGACCACTTTCCACAAGTCTAAGACACCTTTTGGGGAGGACCCATAGAAAAGGGGCAAAAGGGGCCAGGCAAATCTGGAAGCAAAAGAGCAAAATTAAGACCCAAGTCAAAATAAAGGTTGCCATTGTCTGCCTCCCCATGGATCTCTCACCCCCACCTCTGTCTTCTCCAAGTCCCCCAAGTCCCTGGTACAGGTTCGAGGCCCGAGAAGCAAGTACAGCTTCCTCACATGTCTCCCTGCTCCATGTGCCTCCTCTAGGTTGTCTTCTTGATCTCATCCTCCTTTCTCCTAGTCTCTCTAGCTTCTCCTCCCTGCTCAGCTCTACCCTCCCTTGGGTGGGGCAGGAAACATGGAATCTTCCCTTTCTCTGGAGAGCAAACTATTAGAATCTATCACTAAAACATTGTATGAAGCTACTAATTCTTCAGTTTGTTAAGACAAAAATTGAAAACCATTTAAGTTCAAAGCTCATCATTTAGTCCGCACTGAATATTGAGCTAGCACCTGTATTAAACTTCCAGAGGTTTTCCCCTGGGAACAATGAACCTTACTAAATGGGGGATGGAGTTAATGGAGTTAATGGCCTGCCTTTCCCTCCCAGCGTGGGTGAAAACTGATGGGTAAAGAAGAACCTGCACACTTCATGTGTTCCTGGCCAAATCTGTTTTATTTTTTTATTTTTAAAAAATATTTGTTTATTTATGCATAACAAGCTGGGGTGAAGGCCAGAGGTGTGGGGCGGATTCACCAGATACAGAACGGGGAGCAGCAGAACAAGCAGATCAACTGAAGTACACTGCTGAGGGGAGCAGCGGGTGAGGCAGGAGAGGTCTGCTGTGCCATGTAGGAATTTCCCTGGCTGGGTAATCGAACTCGTGCTGCAGTGACTCTGGATAGCTTTATAGTGCTTTGCTTAGCCCATAGTACCCCAAGGAGGCCCCCAAATCTGTTTTAAAAGAGAGAAATGAAAGTAACAGACCCAGAAATCTGTTCATTCCCAAACTCCCTGTGTTTGTTCCTGGCCTGCTTAGAGAACATCTCTGTGTACTGTAAGGGAAAGCATATACCAGCATTAGGAACAGTGTCCCCCTGAGCCCTGTAACAGATACTTAGTGTTATGAGCTTATCTATTTCCTCAAAATTCATATGTTGAAGTCCTAAACCCCAGTACCTCAAAACATGACTGTATTTGGAGTTAAAAGTCACTTTAATGAGGTTGGTAAATTAAAATGGGATCATTAGTGTGGCCCTAATCCAACATGTCTAGTGTCTGATAAGAAGAGGAGATTAGAACATGGAAAACAGAAGCAGAGATGTGAGATGACACAGAGAAAAGATGGTCATCTGCATGCCCAGGAGGGAGACCAGAGAAGAAACCACATGTGTGGGCGCCTTGTGCATGGACTTGATGAGTCCTCCACAATGATGAGAAAATGAATTCTGTGTAAGTCATCCAGTCTGTGGTGTTTCGCTATGGCAGGCCTAGCCCACTAATGCAGACTTTGGTGCTGGGAAGTAGTTTGCTGCTTTTACAAATATGTAAGTGGCTGTGAAATTGGATCATGGACAGCGTCTGGAGGAGTCTTGAGATAGAGGTTAGAAAAACCCTATATTGCCTTGAAGAGGTTGTTGGTAGAAATATGGTTATTAAAGGCAATTCTGGTAGAATTCAGAAAGAAAAGATCTCTCATCTCAGAGATGTGCTGTCTAATCACAAACAGAATGTTCCTAGAATTAAGAATGTTAAAAGTATAAAAGGTGCTTCTGAAATGAGGTCTCAGACAGAAATGAAGAACTTGCTGCTGGACTGATGAGAAAATCACAAAGATCTTGACCAAGTGGGTTCTAGTGTTTTGTGGAAAGTAGAATATTTACGTCATGAACTTGACCCTTAGCTTAGGAAATTTCTAAGCAATAGTGAAGATACTACTTGGTCCTCAAAACATAGTCCTAACCTGCATGTTATAAGAGCAAGTGGTTCCATCTGCACGTCCCACCTAGTTGTCCCCACGTGGGCAAGGTGTGTGCCACATAGGTGTTACTCTCGGTGTGCTCTGGAATTTCCTAGTTTCAGGATTCTCCTCTTACTCTCCTCCCGAATGTAAACGGTTAGTGGCTGCTTCCCACTGAGACATGCTCAACTCTACTGACATCCGCACTGTCTTCTCCAGATTGACCATATTTTTCTAGTAATTCTGTAATCCAGAAAAAGTAATTGCCAGCACCATTGTATATGCATTTATGAGCTTTTAATCACTTAGTAAAATGTTACTCTCATGTAATCAGCCAGTCATTCTTTCCTGGCAGAGACAACCTGAGTGTTCCCTTGGAACTCTACAGCAGGGAGAGGGTTCATAAATTTCAGGAGGAAAACTTTGTAAAATGTGTTTTCCAGTGCTGTTTGACCTTCTAAGCATCCACCTGACCCACTCTGCACCCTTCTTTCTCAACCTCCATGGAGGTTGTCCATGAAACCCGTAGGTAGGTAGAATAGTTGGGGCAGTGACCATGCGCTTAGAGCATGTTCATTTACACCAGACGGATTCAGATTGACTCCAGATTCAGACTGACTATGTTGGAACATAGGGCCACTGCACCGCGCTGACAGTCACCTCAGCAGAGAAAGGGTCAATGAAAATTTGTAGACAAATGCTTTTTAAAAATTACACTTTGAGGGTTGGTCTGTTGTGTGTGTTGTTTTTGTTTTGCAATATTCCTGAGTCCTTTTCATATGCAGACAAAGGAGATCCCCAGGTAAGGAGAAGCCAAGAAACTTGTCTAAGTGCCGTATGGCAGATGGGGACACCTTGCAGGAACCTTAGTCCTACCTCAGTCCTTGGTGCCTGATTTTTGTTTTTTAATTGTGGTAAAATAGGCATAACCCAACATTCACACTTTGTAAAAGCATTGTACTATTCTGTGGCCTTAAGTATATTCTCATTGTTGCACAAACATCACCAAACAGAAACTACCTAATAATGGTGCAGAAACTGTACCTTTTAAACATGTCTCATTTCCCCTTTCTTCTTAGCCTCTGGTAACTGTAATTCCACTTTCTGTCTTTATAATTTGGCTATTCTAGTGACTGCACATATTAGAATCATATTACTTGTCTTTTGTTAGTGACTCATTTTAATGAGCACAGTATGCTTAGGGTTCATCCATATGGTAGCGTGTCAGAATTTCCTTCTTTATTGAAAACATTCCATTGTATGTACATTCCACGTGTTATTTGTCCATCCATCCATTGACATACACCTAGAGACTTGGGTTGCTTCTACCTTTTGGCTGTTGGGTATGACGTTGCCATGAACATGCGTGTACAAATACCTCTTTGACTCTTTGCCTTCAATTCTCCTGGATATTTGCACAGAAATGGCATTGCTGTGCTAGTGACTGGGTTTTCAATTGAATCCATTTTTGGGGGGGAAAGAAAAGCTGACAAGATCGATAATGAAAGCAAAAACAACTCTGTTCCAATTTGGAAGCCTATTTGCATGTCGCTAAAGTGCACCCATCAGTTTGATTTCTTTATAGTGTTGATCTAATGTAAGTATTTATAAAATGTATTTTTTATTGATTTGAATTTATTTGCTATAAAGTTTTACATCAAAGCTATTTCTTCATAATTATCCAGTTGAGGGCAATAAACCCACCAAACCTATTGTCTCTGTATACTAATTTTCTGATAATTTACCTTATTAGCATGCTATGAGATGTTCCTTTAATATGTACTGCTGCAGTTTGGGAATTTAAATTTAGGGAAATATTTTTATTTTCTAAATTTCCCCTTAGTTTAAATACACAGTAACTCTAATCCCCCTGTTGTTTAAGTTCTAAGGATAGAACTTAAACAAAAAACATTTAAGAAAACATTCAAGAAAAGTTTGAAGAAAAGCTGTTCTTTTTTTCCAAGGAACCCTGGAAAATGCCATCTTGTTCAGAAACAGATTTCTTTTTACTTTAGTCATAGGCTATCTCTCAGTAAGAGACATTGATACTATATGCCATTTGTGATGGGATTAACACACTAGTTCTCTTAAAAGATAGATTAAAAAGTCAAGATGTTCTCAGCATTGGGGGAAGATCTACAATGACACATTTTAACCACCAGACGGCAGACTGTCCACAGGCAGCCTCTGCATTCCCTTAGGAGATGACCTTCTAGTCCTTTTGCGTTGACAAATGTCTTACCAAAATCATATCTGAGTTCTAGTACTTCATAGGAGAATCTCTTATTAAATCTCACTAAGTGAAGGTTAAGTGAAAGATTTGTTAAAGTAAAAATCATCTCAAATCAAAGTACCTTTTTTTAAGTGTAAAATTTAGCACAATATGTATATATACACACATTTGGACATTAACTCCTTTCATTAGGCTGTATAAAAGCAGTGTGAAAATTATGCTGTTTTTACAACTAAGAGGCCCAAATGTGACTTCATAATCTTCCAGTCTGGAGCTCTCAGGACTTCAATAGCAGTGAGTCTCTTGATTCTTATTTGTCCAGCAGTTTCTGTGTTTCTAAAGCCATCTACTCAAGCTCAGATTCCAGCCTCCCTGCCCCACCTCCTCTTGTCCCCTGTTGTCATAGCAACATGACACTGGGCACAGTCCTTCTTGGTCTCTGATGGTTTGGTGAGGTTACCCCCCAGCAACAGACTGTGACTCAGGGAAACCATGAGAATAGCATGGTGCTGTGTTTGAAACCTCAAATTTTCATGAATCTGCATACAGGGACTAGAACTGGGAGACTTCAGGCCTAGTGGAGTGGATAGTGGCTGTGGGTGGGGTCAGAAAAAGTAAGGCCTGGGACTAGGCATGTCACTGCTCAGTGACACTTATAGGAGATGATGACCAGGGCATACGGTTGTTTGAGTGGCCACCCTTTTGCTGAAAATACCCCAGAGAACCCTTGTTTCTCTCCACCAGAGCTCCATGTTGCCTCCAACTCTGTTGAACTCTATCTTCTGTGGGAACCTTCCCCAATCCTGCTTCCTGGTTGAGGTCTGCTCAGTTTAATAAATAACTAGTTATTGAGCACCAACTTCGTATTGGTATTATGCTGAGGACCAGGCATATGAAATCAGATGTTACAGTTTCTGGCTATGAAGAGACAAGTCAGGGAGACTGAGTTAAGCCAAAAGTGACAGTAGAGTATGATAAAGAACAGAAATGACTGTGTAGTATGTCGCGACCAGGCCTCTGTTGCTTTCTGGGAGCGGTGTCCCTGAGACTGAGTGTCGGGCCCAGGACCAGTGGCCAACAAGCAGTCTGTCCCTGAGGACTTTTCTCCCCCCAGGTATTAACTGTTGAGAAATAAACCTAACTCAAAAAATCACTGACTTAGGAAACTTCTCAAAAAAAAAAAAACACAACTTTTAAAATTTATTCTGACTATCTATCATTCGTTTTCATCAAAATGTAAGTGGGTTGGACCTTAGCACCTGTGTTGGCGCCTTTACTGACCGATCTGTTGTCACTGGCTAAAGCCAGCAGAATCAGCACCCTTAGGAGCTTGTTAGAAATACACATTCTCTCCTGAAGGAGAGGCTGGGGATGGACCCAGCAGTCTTGTGACAAGCCCTCCAGGTGAATCAGATGCAAGCTCAGGTTTGGGAACCTGAATAAAAGAATAAAAATCTGTTTTTGTTCTTTAGAGTTTGTTGAGTTCCCTTTTTAAGAGATTGGGTCTGCAATTCACCCCTCCTCTTCCCTTTACTTAAAGAAGCTCCCACAACAGATCTTCCAGTCTCCTCCCAGGAGGGCGTGAAGAGTCATCGAGGAAAACACTCGAGGTGCGACAGGGCAGCTGTCGGGACCTCACTAGACTCTACATGACAGCTCTTGACTGCTTCATCTGCCCCATATTTGAGATCTGCCACCAGAACTTGCTGTGTGTGTAGGTGACATTGAAACTGATCACCCTGAAATACTTCATGGTGATCATCCCTGATTCGTAAATCAGGCTTTATCCTTCTGGGCACTGGGTCAAGTGAATTTTGCTTCTCATACCAATTTGGTGGTTAAACCACAACTTTGGTGTCCAACTAGGTAATTTATTAGATGGCTTTTGTGCCTGTAGTATGCAGTTTTTTCTGGAATCCAGTCTCCGACAGATTGTCTTAGCAGGCCATACAACCTGGTACAGCACTAAATATGTGCCATTTTGTCTTTGTTCTGCAGGAATGAGCTAGAGCGACAGTTTCTTGAATTGCTTCAGTTCAACATCAATGTTCCTTCCAGTGTTTATGCCAAGTATTATTTTGATCTTCGTTCTCTGGCAGAAGCAAACAACCTGAGCCTTCCTTTGGAGCCCCTGAACAGGGAGAGGGCTCACAAGTTGGAGGTAAGAGGCTTTTATCGTGTTGGTCTTGGTGCATTATTGTAGATGCATCATCACGCTAACATGGCATATGTGCACTCAGTGATCATTTCTCCCTCTTTTCTTTTTGTAAGATAAAGATGAGATATCCTGGATTTAGAAGGAAAAGTCAATCCAAGGGACATAATCAATTTAGTTGATTATAATTTGTGCCTCATGTTTTTTATACTTCTTACATCAAAACAGATTTTTTGGCCCATCTGTTTTTTAAAACTTTATAAGCCCACAAAAAAGTATTCCCTAGCATCTGCTTTTATAAGGAAAATGATACCAGGTAAACCTAACAATATGAAATCCAATAAGTGTGCCCTTGCTGGCATAAGTGACTTCCATGATGAGTGTCAAATACTGTGCTACTTCTTGACTGAGCGCAGGGACAGAATGAACAGTCCTAGAGTATCAGGATGGTGATAGCATGAGCAGCGGTAAAACTACACCCCCCTACCTCTGGGAAAATAAGGGTTTCAGAGGTCGAAGAAAAATGCCATCATCTATGGAGTCATGCCGAGAGAGGCGGGGACTGGAAAGTAGAATCTGGGTACAGAGTCAAGTTTTGTCTGGTTATAGAGGGAGAAGTGGGTAGAACAGGACTGCTGGCCTTGGCTTGCCCTCCCTCCAAGACTTGTGCCCACTTCCCCACACTTCCTCCTCTCACCACCTAACCAAGGATTCCAAAGTTAAGGTCGCAGTGCCACCTACTGGCGGGGAAGGAGGCAAGTCACATGCGAAGGAAAGGTCAACTCAGGGAACACAGTGTTGTCAGTGAAGTTTTACACACTTGACACGGAAAGGCAGGTACAGAATATAAGAAAAGATATCTAAGAACAGAAGGAATTCTTCATCAAGGAAATTTAGGCTATAAAAAAACCCAAATAGAGATGATGGATAAGAAATACAGTGAAAGAACTGGAGATAACTATAGAAAACATAATAAGTTGTTGCAGAGTTAATAATAAGTGAAATAGGAAATAAAAATGTACCAAATAACTCAAATAGGAGAAATAACATTTGGGAAAAGAAAATTATGCAAAAATCAGGATACATTATAAGAGGAAACACAGGATAATGGGTATCCCAGAAAATGAACAAAGAAGAGAGCAGAGGCCCTATCCAAATAAATAATAGCTGAAAATATTGCAAATCATAGATGTCCTCCAGGAAGCAGACAGAACACTCAAATTAGTAAATGCAAAGTGAGTTACACCTAGACACATCATTGTTAAATTATCAAAAGTCAACAATAAAGAGAAGCCACTGAAGGCTGCTGGAGGGGAAAAGCATGTAATGTACAGAGGCACCTCTATCAAGCTTTCATCAGACTGTCAGCAAAACTACAGGCTAGAAGAGAGCTGAATAACACTCTAAAAGTAAAAAATACCAGCCAAGAATAATCTAGCATGCAAAGTTAGCATTCATATATGACAGAGAAATGAAGATTTTCCTAGACAAATAAAAGCTGATGCAGTTTACCACCCCAGACCTACCCTACAGGAAAGGTTGAAGTTCTTCTAATACAGAATTAGAAAGAAATATGAAATTGTTCAACAAGGTTAAATGGGAGAAAGAAAAGGGTAGAAAGTATAGTCAAATGGTGATAAGTCCATACCAGCACAAAAAAGACTTTCAGATTTGAATTTTTGATACAGCCCTCATGCTAACCACAAAACAAAAATCTAGAACAGAAACCTAGAAGCAGAAATGAAGAAAATCAGGGAACCATCAGAGAAAAACCATACCAGGTTGTGTGACCTGTGAAGGCAAGCTGCTGAGTGTTTCATGTATTAATAGAAAGTCTTCCATATGAAAAGACAGAACACAGAAAAAGAAACAACAGAAAGAAAAAACAAAAGACAGAGTGGTGGTTATTAAGCTCTATATATCAATGAATCACCCTTAATGTGAATGGTCTGAACTCACTGGTCACTCACCAAGAGTGGCAGGTTAGAATTTTAAAAGCATGATTTATCTATATTATAAATACAGGACTCTCACTAATCTAAAGACAAATAGACTTAAAGTGAAAGTTTAGTAAGGTGCTTCAGGTCAGTAACAGAGAAAAAAGTAGGAATTGCTATTATATCTGATCATTTTAGCCAAAAAGGTAATTGATGAGGACAGAGCTGATCATGTGGGCAATCCATCAGAAAGATAAAGCTGTCATTAATATTTATGCCCCCAAATAGTGCCTGTAAAATATATAAAACAGCTATTAATAGACATTAAAGTAAGATATTGACAACAACACAATGCTAGTAGGTGATCTCAACACATGGCTTATATCACTGGATAGATCATCTAGAGAGAAGGTAAATAACTAAATAAAGACCTTAAATGAAGTAATGGATCATATAAACTTAATGGACTTAATATGCAGTACTTCCCATCCCTAAAGAAATGGGAATGCACATTATTCTCCAGTGCATATGGAACATTTCTCAAGGGTAGATCATATGCTGGGACACAAAACAAGCCTTAATGAGTATGTATATGCCACAGAAACTAACAGGCAAAGTAAACACTGGGAGAAGATATTTGCACATTCACATGTCTGATAAGGGTTTAATTTCCAAAATAGATAAAGAACTCATATCATTCAAAAGTGAAAAACAACCCAGTCAAGAAATGGGAAAAAGACCTAAATATAACATTTCTCCTAAAACATAAATAGCCCACAAACACATAAAAAAAAAAGTATACTGTCGCTTATTATAAGGGAAATGCAAATCAAAATTATAGTGAGATACCAGCTCACACCTTGAAGATTGTCTATATCGTAAAGATTGAAAAAAACAAGTGTTGGTGAAGGTGTGGAGAAAAGGGAGCTTTCATTCACTTTTTATGAGAATGTAAATTGGTGCAACCTTTATGGAAAATGGCGTGGTAATTTTTTTAAAAACTTAACATGTAAATACCATATGATCTAGCAATAACACTTCTAGGGATTTACCCAAAGTACATGAAAGCACTAATGTGAAAAAAAGATGTATGCACCCCTTTGTTCTTAACAACATTATTCACTATGGCCAAAACAGAGTCAACCTAAATACCCATTGGTAGATAACTGGAAAAAGTTGTGGTTTATGTACTCAGTGGAATACTACTGAGCTATTTAAAAGATGAAACTGTGCTCTTTTTGACTACATGGCTGGAACTTGAGATAGTTATGCTAAGCAAAATAAGTAATAAAATAAAAGACCAGATAGTTTCACTCATCTGTGAAATACAGATAATCAAAGAAAACAAATTGTCAAAACACATCAAAAATAACTCATAGATTTAGTGAAAAAATATAGTGGGTTATAGGAGGTGGGGTGGGAGAGAAAAGGAATTTGGGGAAAGAGTGATAGTTCAGTAGCACCTTTGGTGATGAGTGAAGTAGGTGACATGTTGAGGTATGATTAAAAAAGGCTTGATTCTGCTTTTTTTCCCCAAAAAATCCTTCTTCCACAGCCCAGTTAGAGCTGGACCACCCTGTTGGCCTTGGTCTGGCTTCATTGTTAGGCTAAGACTTTGGTTTCTTAAGCTTCTAGTGTCATGTTTGCACCTAGCTCTTCCCATCTCACTTTTGACCAAATATATTTGGGATAAAGGATCACTGGCGAGACCTCTCCCTCCAGAGAGGTGTGCTGGGGCCCTCTGCACTTCATCTCTGACACCATCTTGGTCTCATCCCACAGAACTTTTGACAAAAGCAGTAGATGGCACAGTCACCTCCCAGATTTGAAGAGACCCACAAGGTCCATGCTGCCTGCCCCATTTCCCAACCCAAGCGAAATGTCATCCCCTGTCAGTAAAGAGTCGGGATGGTTACTGATTGCAAGCAAAGCAATGCCGAGAGGTAGGGAGGGTGAGAGTTATTATGGACTGTAAACCTAAGAAAACAGAAGTTTGTGTAGTTAATAATAGGCTAATCTCAAAAAGGAAAAAATGTAACTGTAGGCGAGACTAGATGCACAGTCCTAGGTGGGCATAAGCCCAAGAGTTAAAATAAAAATCCAGGCTGGTTTTCAGAACTCAACCACTTTGCTGTAATTGTTTAACAGCCAGTAGAGTGAAGCTGGTCTTTTCATTCTCCCATTTATTTTCTATTCAAGAGTGGAAATGGAAACCCTTTCTCTTGAAGGATTTGTCCAAGGCAAATTTATTGTCAAGTGTTGCAGGCATACAATAGCATCAGAGTTAGAGTTCACAGTGAGTGGAAACCCAGTTTCAGCCTGTGTGACAGTCTGCAGCACCCCACATGTGCCGCTGTCTTTGCTGAAAACAGGCGCTTGGCCTCCTGGCCACCACTTAGTCCCACACGAAGGCAGGCCTGCAGTTCTACCTGAGGAGACACACCCAGTTAAGTCAGCTACACTGAGAGCCAGGGCTGAGACCGGGGGAATTAGCGCTACTCCCCACTCTGGTAGGCTATCTAAGTTGAAGGAAGGAGGAACTCGCCTCCCGTTGGGGCTGCTCAGCTAACTGCTCTTTCCGGTCACCATGGGAGAGGAGGCCCCATCATCCTCAGGAGGCTCTTTTCTCTCCACCAAGAAGTTCTCACAGACGCTGTGGAACTGGACTGGAACTGGAACTGTCCAGTGGGGCTCCTCCTCTGCGGGCTGGACAAATGTACTCTGGAAAAGCAATTGATAGCCTTTTGAAATGACCTCTAAGGAATGGAAACTATTTCATTATTTTCCAGACCCCAGCATCCCTGTCAGCCATGTGGTGTTTAGCAAACTTGAACCCCACAGTGGAAGGCAAACAGGAGTGAAGTATTAGAAGTTGCTGTTACCTGAAGTTCTGTATTTGTTCACATGTGTTCCCAAATAAGTTGATAGGTTGGTTGCAAGGGAGGGTGTGGAAAGGAGAGTGCACAAGAGCCAAGGGCAATGCAACTGGTAATTTCTCTTTGAAATAAATTAGTAGCTCTGTGTGTGCATGTGGGAGATATGACTAAAGCTAATGCCAGTTTGCATAATAAAATCTAATGTTAGTACATTGCTAATTTGTTATTATGATTTTACATTGTCTTTAACTGTTTATAAGTTGAGAAACAATAGGTGGTAGTTTAGGTAGGTTTAGTAAATGAAAATAATTGGCTTTTAAGAAATGAATGCTCTTGTGCCCTTAGCAAATCTGATTTTCTTATCTTTGAATATGCCACCTATATTATGAGCTCAAAACATTTATTTCAACGAAGGAATTTTTAATGTGTTATCAGCATCTGCTACTCTAATTCGTCTCTTATTTGGAGGGAGAGGTCCTCAATTCCTATCTTTCTCTTCCAGTTTCTTTTCCATATTGCAACTGGAATTGTTTTTCTAAGGTGTTGGTTGGAGAACGTTAACTCTAAAAACCCTTGCTGGTTTTGTATTGTCTGGAAAATAAAGCCTGAGCCAGTCAGATGGCTGCTCCGGCCTGGCCGAGAGCTCCGCGCTCTTCCTCACCCCCCTCACCTGCCTCTCACCGGGCCAGCACCGTGTGGCTGTGATTTCCTGCCCCTGCAAGAAGCTCCCATCCCTTTTAGTAATTGCTCTTTCTCCTTCAAGCAAAGTCCTTGTTGAAGTCTAGTTCTGATGCCAATCCTCAGATGTGAATGTCCCTTAGGGACTCCCCAAAATAGAATCAATTGCTCAGTCCCTCTCCACACACCTTTGAACACACCTCCGTTCTGTCCTGCCCCTGTTATGTGCAGACCTTGAATGGGACTTGGACGTTGTCTCTACACGTGTTTGCTGAGGACCCTCAGACACTGGTGACAGGTTCACCCTGAGAACACTGTGAACAAAACTGATAGACCCTACCCTTGTGGAATTAAATCCCCCCAGGAGGCGATAGTCAGCATACATAGAAATAGGCTATTATGTTAGAGGCAGTTAGGGGGTTGCTTTACTCAGTAGCCTCGTGAGTATGTGATGATTGTATGAAGACTTGAGTGTGGGATGAGTTAACTTTGTAGACGCCTCTGGGCTAGGGAAAGAACTGCTGCAAAGCCTGCAGGAGTGAACTCAAGCCCAGGTTATGGGGACCAGTGGGGATACCATGGAGTATGGTGGTCAGTGGAGAAAGCACAGGAAGGAGACGAGAGTGCTAGGGAGGAAGCAGAGAGACATTTAGGAGGACTGTTACCATGATTCCAGCAAGACCCAGTGGGGATCTGATCAGGGCCTTCCAGCATAGGCATTGAAAATTGGCCAACTGCACTGTGTCTTTGTCCCTTTACTGTGAGTTCTCAGTGGATGGATGCTGTGTCTGCTTCCCTCGCCCTTGACACAGTTACTTGACCTGCCGAGCTGGCCTAGCGCTTGAACTGACCCTTGGGTCATCTAGTCAGAGAAAGGTAGTATGGCTGGGACAAGCCATCTGGGTTGATGTGAGGTGACTCATCCTGCAGCAACCCTGGGGGATCTCTGCCCTGGCTCTCACCCCTCAGGAAGGCCTGGTCTGGCCTTTGGCCAATGCAGTTTCCTTAAGTGGATATTTAGAGCTGACCTAATACCTGTGATCCAGTTGCTGCTAAGCACTTAATTCTTTTCCCAAGCAAAAGCTTGGGGGACAGGTCACTATTTGTGGGTTCTCTGAGCATTCACAATCGCAAAACACCTCTTGGACTCATGGTGCAGCAACAGCGGCATTTATTAATAAAGGGGTAACTGGGGAGAAGGAAAGACTTTCTAAGGCCACAAATGGCTGGCTGTCCTACCCGGGATCATGTCTACAGTGTCCAGTAGTGCAAAGACTGCTCGTCCTGCATGGTGGTGTCCCTTCAGCGAGAGCCTGGATCTGGTGGCACACTGGCAAGTGGTGGACCAGGATCCAACTCCTGATGGCAGTTGGAGGTGATCACAGGTGGGACTGCTGAGGTGGCACCACCCTGGCAGTGCCAGATACCAGATCAGACAGTGCCAGAGGTAACTGTCCAGGAGGCAGTGCCAGAGGATCAGAAGCTGTGCACAACTCTTAGAGATGGCCAGTCACAAGTCACAAGTCAGCAGTGCCAGTCAGCAGTCGAGGTACCAGAGGCGCCTGTGTTACAGCTCTTAGAGAGCTGTTGGCATAAGCCAACGGCAGACTGCTCGTTTGGAGACACCACGCCCAGGAGAAGCAGTCAGGCTACAGTTTGAAGTGGAGAAGAGATGCGAAGGTCTCAGAGGTCTGAGTCCCAACCAGTCTCCCCAGTGCATCTGTCTTTGAAGGTCTGAGTCCCAGTGAATCCAAGGAATCTGTCTCAAGACCTCTGGAGCCTCACCTTCTATCTCCTTCAGAGTACCTGCCCTTCAAGCCTGATTGGTCCATCACAATTCTTGCATGGTATTTAAAAGTGAAATCCCAGCCAGTTGTCCAAAGTCAACGTATGCCGAGGTCAGGCAGGCAATCACTTCTGCCACCACAGTGCACCCGAGGCTGCACACACCAAGGGCAACGTCTACCAGTGCCCACCATCACACCTGGTGATGCCCTGGGGTGGCAGCGGCTACCGCAGGGTTCTTGCGTAAGATGAAGCTCAGCGCTTAACCAACAACCCTGCAAGGTGCTGTTATTACCCTGTCTTCAGACAAGGATGCTAAGGACTTGAAATGGGCCATATGCCCAGGGTCTCTCAGCCCTGAGTGCGAGCCAACGTTAAGCCTGGGTCTGCTTGACCCCAAGCTGTACTGCCTTAGAATTGTTTCACTTCCTGAGATCTTTTCTCAATTGAACTGTATGTAAGCACTTTGAAAAGAAAAACTGTGTCTACACTTCCTTTGTACCACCCACTGTGACTGGCTGGCCCACAATGCCACAGTGCCACCACTGTGACTGGCCCACAGTGCCAGGGTGTGGGTTGTAACCTCTGTGGGGCAGTTGTTCTTGTGGGTTTTTGTGCACAGGTATCCTCAGTGCCTAGAACGATAACATAACCAGGATGGAGTCTGATGAGTGAGTGAAGGAGGGCCCCTTTGAGGCTGAAGGCGCTTGCACCTGAGTCCGGCCCTGACTGAATTGTCTCTCTTCTGCCCTGTAGGCCATCTCTCGCCTCTGTGAGGACAAGTACAAGGACCTGAGGAGACCTACGAGGAAACGGTCAGCAAGTGCTGACAATCTGACTCTGCCCAGGTGGTCCCCAGCCATCATCTCCTAACTGTTGGCATCTTCACTAGAGGCCGTACCATCCCTCAGTTTCTCCTTTAATTTGAGAAAAGACACACCTGGGGTGGTTTTGTTTGTTTTTCCTTTCCTTTTCTTTCTTAATTCATAGCTGCATCAGGCTGCCTGGGTGACTGCCTCTAAGCTGTGTGGCCCGCTCACAGCAAGGCTTTGAGGGAAGTGAAATCAGTATTCTGGAAATCCTGTTTCATGCCTTTCCCCATCATCATTAACAGCACTTTCTTCCTGGAGGAAAAAGACTCTAATCCTGGAGGAGGAAATAAAGGGAAAGGGAAGTTGTGTAGAGGCGGAGGAAATGGTTAAATGACTTGGCCATTTCTTAAGCCCCTCTTCTGGTCAGTACATGAATAGGATGGAAAACACAACAGTAGATAACAAGGTTGGATGTGCATTAAAGACAAGAGTGCCGCATTTATTACCCCCATGTGTTTTGGTATGTTCTGTATGACTTCTTGCATTCCTTCTTGCTGTTTTATGGGGTTTGGGAGATTTTTGTTTTTATTCGGTTTTGGTTTTGGCCCCACAAAGCAGAGAATATAGTTTGTTCCCCGTGGCACAGCCAGCCAAATAAATAATACTGGTTGTTTCTGTTTGCACTATTCCTATGAGCTGTCATCTGAGCTTTCTTCCTCACATGTAGGATGCGCTTGTCACATTTCTGTACACCTTTATTTTAATAGTTTTTCTTCAATAATGGCAAAATTAACTTGACTTTAGTACTGAACCAAAAGTATCCCTTTCTTCCCTAAGTCCTCACCCTAAGAATATTCTAGATTACATGGGTGCTTGTGCCTTTCTTGCATTTTTTTTCTTTCTCTGACTTGAAATCATAACTACAAATCAGTCAGACTTGCGGGCTGAAGGAAACAGTGTGCAGCAAAGGGTATCCTCCAGCTGAGATTTTTCCAGAGTGCTAGACGTTTGCCTGAAGTTACTGAGTAGGAGCCATTTCTTTGTACTCCCTGCTCACTTCATTCCTCTACTTCCTTGTCCATTGTTGCAAGCAATATTCTTCTCAATTTTTATATGTTTACTTTAAATCAAAGTTAGTCTATTTGTATAAAGTTTTTTAAAAATCTGAAATTGAAAAAAAAATAACAGGGGCGGGTGGGTATTCCAGTGGGAAGATCACTGAAGGGCAAATGTTCCTATTTACTGAAGTATTTTTCACAGAATGATTGATTAAAAAAAAAAAACTCAACTTGCATTTTCATTGTGGGTGCTTAGAGAAGTTATACAAAATTCAAACTGTGAAGGTTTATGCTTCATTCATTATGATCATGCCTTTTGTTCTCTGATTATCCCTGTTGTCCAAATGGGATAGATAAGAATCTTTTATATCAAGTTAAGTAAAAGGTTAATGATAGAATATCAGAATATCAAAAAGTAAATTTGATATTAGGTCTAAGAATTTGAGTCAATGAAACTTATGATGCTTTGGGTTTATGCATATTTTCTGCATCACAATTACAAAGGTTTCTAAGTTTTTTCCTTTTTTAAGCCTCTGAGGCAAATGGCAGCCAAAAATCTGTGTTTCACCTTTTTCCTATGTGAGCTTGGAAAATTTTGGAATCTTCTATTAATTACTCTTGAGTGTCCTAAAATCATCCACCTGGTCCCCAAACATGCCTGCTGCTCCTGATGAAACATGCTTTGGAAATGGAAGGAACTCAGAAAGTCGAAATCCCAAGATCACCAAGCCAAAAGTACTAGTCAGGTTTCAATGAAATTTGTATCATGTGTAAACATAACTATTTGGGCCAGAAATATGAAGTTTTTTTTCTTGTCTAGACTTTCAAAAACAAACAAGCGGAATATGAAAAATATCTTTCCATTGTAATTGTGTTGATATACTCTGTGTGAGTACCAAAATCATCTTTTCTCTTCAAGTAAGAGTTGGATTTAGAACTTTGGATAGAGGTCTAAAAATGTAGAAAGTATCATTTTATATATTTTCCCTAATCTATATAGCTTAAAAAGGGACATATTTTCTTAGTGAATATGAATACCTCTCAACCATTAATTAGTTCCTCTCATGTAAAGTACCTTATTTTACCAATCCATTTCAGGAAAGAGGTTCTGCTGCCTTTAAAGCAGAAGTCTTATTTTTATCCCTTTTATTTGAATGAGAGAGATTTGAAAATTGAATTATGTAAATATTTCAATGCATCTGCTATTATTTTGTGGAGTTTATTAAACTACTTTTCAAAGTTGTATAGTCTATTTATTGTATGTATGTACATATAGTCAATAACTTAAAATTTAAAGTGGATTCCGTAAAACCTGGCTCAGTCTTGTTTAGACTTTTGAACATTGTTTTAGCCTTGTGCACTGGACTCTACCTCTGTATAGGAAAATTTTCCATATTCATTAATAAGTATTGGTCTGTATTAATTGGTTATGTTTCTTGCATTCAGGATTTTTTAAACTGCTGTAAGTGTAGACTTTGGTTCACTTTTGCAGTATGAATCACTTGACACATACATAGGTAGATATTTTAGGTTTGTTTTATTTTTCTACATGATGATAAAGTCTTACATTTTGTTTTCTGGTTTGTTCTAAGTTTGCCAAAAAAAAAAAAAAAAACAAAAAAAACCACAAAAATAACCCACTCCAACAACAACCAGTACAGTACCTAATGGTAAATCATAGTGACTGTAATTTGTTTGCAAGGTGGTTCAATGCCCTACAATTAAAGCTGGATTGCTCTTTAGGAATACATTGTCTTAGTGTAGTTTTTGAATGAACAGTTTTCATCATTAATGAAGGATGAAGAAAACCATACAATTTGACTTTAATTTTATATATTTAAATAAGTAAAGTCACTGGGAGAATAAATATACCCTGATGAAATTTTTTTTTGTTTCTATTACTTTTTTTTTTAATTGGGAAAAGGGAAAGAAATCAAGGATTTAAAACCAAATTGGAAGGCAAGGTGGGATCCTAAGGTCCGAGATGTGCTCCCACGCCTTAATGCACTGGGTATAGCCGGTAGTGGCCTCATCCCCATCCCTTCTGGCTCCTTTCCTGGACTGTCTCCTGAGTTCCTTCTCATCGTCTTTGGCAGGGGCATCTCCTTGGGCTATCCTTTGGTTCTTGGGATTTTAATCCTCAGCTGAGTGGCAAAGCAGAATTTTGGGAGTGAGCAACTTTCATCCTTTCCAGCTGCTTTTGGTAACCTCTCACCTGGGGCCATGTTTTACAGCTTTGAATTTTTTTAAACAATAAAATATAATTATTGGTTCATTGTAGATACTTAACAAGTGTTAAATAAATAAATATATAGAACAAATAGTGCTGCCTTCTTGCTGCATTTTTTAAAATACTCAGATAAAGTTCAACAGATTTTATGTATGTTCAGTGAACCAGTTCTTTGCCCAGAGCATTGGAAAAAGTATTAGTAGTCCTGTTAGTCTTGAGTGATTCACAAAAGGATGAGACTTAACTTCGAAACATCCAATAATTGAGATGGTTGCACAATAGGGAACTATTAGAGCACATCACTTTAATATTTATACCTTATTTCATGCTCGGTCACTTCATCCCCCCCTCAAGGCTAATGTTGGATGGATCTTAGAGAAATGGATCATCTTCTGAAAAGCAAAACACAGAGAGCCCCTTCCATTGTTGAAACAAACATGAAACATGCCTCAGGCTGAGCTGAGGAAAGGATATTTAAGAACTAATTTCAGACTTACGGTTTAACTGAATGGACTGCAAGAAAACCACAAACAACTACATTAAGACCATGACTTGCTACACTTAATGCAGAGCCTTTCTAGAACTCTCACACCTGAATACAAACCACGTCTCCTATACCCGCCTCCACATAGGTGCCAAAGGAGAGTCAATGGAGTGTGGAGATATTTAGAAAACTTGTAATCACAGAATTGGTGATGATTTGAGACCTGACCAGGTCAACTGACTTCCAGGGTGCCTTGGTGAGGATTTGTCCACCAGAAGCAGGAGGAGGCCGGAGTTGCCCTCGAATCTGTAGATCGTACCATCCTACTGATAACTTGACTGTAGACTTTTGACCTTCAGAAATGTTGGAGAATAAATTTTTTGTTGTAAGCATCCTAACTTGTGGAAATTTGTGCAGCCGCATGTCATTGGGGAGAATCTGGCATAGGCCAGAGGGGCATAGGTAAAAAAGAATTCACCAGAGACCGAGTGGGGAACAGAACAGGCTGATTTATTGAAATACACTGCTGAAAGAAGAGCAGGTGAGACAGGAAGGGTCTGCTGTATAAAGAGTGAGAGTCCTGAGGCTCTTTATACTCCAGGCTCTTGAGTGGTTAGGGTGGTTAGTCTTGGTTGTGTCCTGACCGGTGATCTGAAATAGCCTAGAGGATCATTCGGCCCTAGGGTCATCAGCTTAACGTCCAGGTTCCCAGGGCAGCCCCGTCTACCCCCTCTACCCATTCAAACCTCCCAAATTTGCCTACTTGGCAAGGGATGGGGACTTGATTTTTAAATTTAAATTTAGCAATACCTAAGTTTGGGAATTGCTGAATTTTACAGGCAGTCATCAGAAAAGACCTGGATGAGACCATGTGCAGGCCTGGGAGCTCGATACTCTAGAACTGTCATAACTCCGTGTTTCCTTCCTGCTACTCGTCCCCTTTGTCCAGTGTACTGTTAAGTACCCAAAGTTCTGTCCCAGTTTAGGAACTTTCTCTGAGCTGGAATTTGTGTCTAGCATGTTTCTCCCCCAGAAATCTGCATCACTCATTCTTCTTATTCAGATGTTACTTAAATGTCCTCATCAGTCAGGACACCTGTACACACCCCCCAGAGAAGGTGCCCTTCCTTGTGCTCTCCTAGCACCTTGATTTGATTTGAAACCTTTATAGCTCTCACCACGTGACTTTTATTGTTCCTTATCCTCCTGTCCCTGGAATACCAGCTCTCAGAGGAGCCATCTGCCTTGGTGCTCATTATAAGCCACCCTCTTCAAGAAGGGAGGGTGGGAATTCAGGGAATTCGCAAGGAAGATCGCCTTGAGGCACGCTTAAGGTATGTGTGGAATCTGCATAAAGGGAAACAAAAGGAATTTCACTCAAAAATTTCAGCATCCTCTACACGGACCCCCCCCCCCCGCCCCCGTGCTACTCCACCCACCCTCTCAGCATTCCTGAGAGACAGCTTTTAGAAAGGACTCTGAGTGGAGGGGAACATACAAACATGAAAGCCTTTGGAAGTCAACCAGGGAATTTTAAATAGTGTTAATCTATATAGGTGTGCCTTAAACATAATTTTTCCAGAAATAGCCCTTGTATTTGGGTGCTTCCAGTTTATAAAATTTTCTTCCTCATCTCAGCAATTCCTTGAGGTAAATGGAGCAGATGTTTTCCCTGTTGTTTCCCAGGTAGAACTGAAGTCCAGAAAAGCCAGGTGACTTGGCAAAGGTCATGTAGTCAGAGCCAACAGGGCTTCCAGTTCATCCACAGCTGCCCCTCAAAGTGCCAGACAGGCAAACTTCAACTGTCATGTCAATCTCTGAGGGTCATCTGTGGGGGAGAGACAGCTGCCATATGTTAGCTTTATTTTAAAAAGCTTAGCAATACCTATAAGCATGAATGGTATACAGGGACTGTTATTTTTGTGGTTCTAAATATAGATACTACACAGATGGTGGGGCTGGCCTGTTAATAAGCATTTCACAGAAATCTAGGAGTTGCTGTCTCAAAGTTGCTGCTTGGACCTCCAGTGATTCCCTCCTGCCCCCCAGGTCATCGCCCCTCCTTTGGCATGTATGGCTCCTTCAGGACTGGAATTATTTTTCTGTACTTGTGATTTCTCCTTTTAAGTTTAAAGTACATTTTCTAGCTCAAAATATGCCCAACCTGTCACTTTAACTGGATGACTCACAATGGACTATACGTCCTCATTATCTCAGCTTGGAAGTGATCCCTTTAGTGACCTTTTCTGGCCAGCTCATCTGAAGTAGAGATTGGTTAATCTGTACCTCTCGCCCATCACTCACTTATTTTTTTGACATGTCATTATCTTGCAGTACCCCCTTAAGTTCTTGTGGTTTAAGTTGCTGTGTCTTCTCATCAAAGGCAGAGACTGTCACTCCCTCTGTAACAGAAGGCTGAAGGTATTGCTTGCTAGGAAGGAACTAGAAGGTATCATCTCTGAGCAAAAGAGAGAACTGAGTTCATGTTCACCCTGCATGGGTAATTTCAACACCCAACAGAGAGGGTGTTGGAGAGCATGGGCTTCCAAGAATTTCAGTACTCTGTTAACCAAACATTTTGGTTTCAGTTGACCTTGAAATGTGTATACTTATTTGAGACACCTGCTGTTTACCTGGCCCTACCTGCTGATGTGAAGTTCTATTGATCTATAAGAACGGGTTTTAAGCCAGTTGGGATGGTTACATATTACTGTGGTCAAATAGCAGCCAGTCCTTCCTGCAAGGATAGAAATTTCATACCCTATATCCTGTAAATTTGAATCAAGCTGTAACTGTATCCCCAGAGCTTAAAAAGATACTCATTCTAGGTACTCAAAAACTATTGTCCAATGGATAAGTGAATAACAATGGAGAACTGGTCTCAGCCTCTTTGTGGGAGGGGCCATGAGGTCTGAACTATGAAGAAAATGAAAAATGTTACTCACTCGTTCTAGAGAGCAGAACTGGAGGCAGTGCTCAGTGAAAGTTACAGAATAACTATTCCTGCTCAGTGTAAGAGAGACCCTGTAAGGATGGTGGCTGTCCAGAGGTAGAAAGGGCGGCCTGGCCATGGTAAATGAGAAGAGACTCCAAGGGTCTATCATCTCTCACTATATGAAGCCTGACTCAGAAATCTTGTGTACTGGAGACCATTTGCTTTCTCTTCTGAGGTGAGATAACATTTGCTTTCTCTTCTGAGCAAAATGCATTTCCCATGCTGTATATCTTTCTTACTGTTGTTATCAAAGGGATCGAATCAGATTCTTTGGCACCAGCTCTTATTACTGTTAGCAGACAGATTAGGAATGTCCTCATCACCATATAGCCGGCCTCATTTCCATCATTTAAAGGTTGAGAAAATTGACCAAATGTATAGACTGTCATTTAGCAAGGAGAGAATTTGGAGTGTGTAGCCAAGCAGCTTCCTTGCATCTGTTTATAAATGACCTATTTTTCTTCCTATAGGACACTCCCATGGAATTTAAAAAAAAAAAAAAGACCCCTGCTTGGATACCTCTGTACTCAGTTCTACCCAAAACAAGGTGCCCGTGTGGAAGCAGGCTTTGTAAGTAGTGGAGAATCTGTGCACCACGTTACACTGCCTTCCTTGGATACAGGGGAGAGGAGTGAGAATTGATGGGTAGACTCAGAGTACAGAGTTTGTATACAGAGGCAGAGGACAAGTAATCGGGGTCAGCTGGATGCCTGAGCTGAGCCCTAGCCAGGACTGGCTCCATTTGTGTCGCTAATCATCCAGACCTGATAGAATCTATTAGTTTTCACTCACAAGGGCCAAGCTGGTCAAGACAATGTCTTGAAAAAACAATTGGTTTAAGTGAGTAATGTAGGGCTTTTTTTTTTTCCCCCCCCACTTCAGTGTATTTCCCACATCACTGAGCTAGCCTTGGGCAGGCCAGCTGGTAAAGATACGCTAAGCCTAATGGCAGAAGGACCCTCGGAATTCCTAGCTAAAGAGAGAAGACACACCTGGCTTTGTCCAGTTCTGTTTGATTTGACCCTTTTCTTCCTTGCTGTTCTATACAGGTGGTCATAAACTAGAATTCTTTGGAAGAAACTTAGATATCACCTTGTTCAACTTTCTCACTTAAACAGATGAGAAAACTGAAATCATGCAACTATCCTGAAGAAAACTAGGATTATGTAGTAAGTTTGGCATGCACCCAGTCTCCATGTACTGCGTTTCCCCCGCTCTGCTATAATCATGTTCAGTATGCACACATGCTGGTGAGAAAGCAAAAGGGCATAGCTTGGATGGCCATGGCACTGACAGCTGAAGTGTTCCTCTGCCTAATGCCACAGGGACAGCTGGTGGGGACCGCCAGCAAAGTCCATATTTAAATGGAGCATGTTTACAGCAGATCTGTGCACATCAGTGGTTATCATTGCCTACTTCCAGGCGTTCATGCAATGACTCCTTTCTGAAACTCCTGTGTGTATTGGACAGAAACATGAATCTGCTTTAATAGAAGAAATCACGGAGAGCCACTTCTTGTCCACTTAGCAATCCCTGAAAAACCATCAGTAAACCTAAAGATTCAAAGAAACAAGTTTGAGAATCACATCTTACATTATTTTTTAAATTCCATAATTATCCCATGCAGTGTTATTCCCCTTCTTGCCAGTTGAAAAAACTTTGGTGAAGAGAAATGAATTAACTTGAGAACCACAGAGCAGAGATTCAAACACACATCAGTCTGATTCTTAAGTCATGTTAACAATGAGTACAGTGAAAGAGCCAGGAAGGTCTGTCAGGAGAACAAGCTCCATGTGATTTCTTGACTTTCAGATCCGTGCTTAATTTTGCCCTCCTAGAAATTCTGGTGACATTTACTAATAGATGAATCAAGAAAATATTGCTTTAAAAAGTATTGAAGAAAAATTCACATTGAAAAGAACTGAGCAAATATAAAAAAGTTCCCCATTAGACAGTGGTCTACTTATTAAAGAACCTAGTCCTGAATACCAGTGAAAACACTTTCCCATCCATTGCCCCACAAGATATGGAAACTCATTAATTCACAACACTGTCTTCGTTCACACTACCTTCTTGCTCTACTAGGTGGGGGCTTGGAAAGACCAACTAGCTGTTACTAGACAAGACATTTTGAATGTGAAATTACACTTTTGTAGGTACACGAGATTTTTTGTTCCAATTACATTTTATTTTTCACTGGCTAAGAGCAGAAATTGCTCAGAGCAAAGCTTAATCAAATCCAGTTTTTTATTTCTTCCATTAGAGGACCTTTACTTTTGTAAATTGCTTGATTTATCCCTTTCTAAAGCTTAAAGTAAGCTAACATTGTGTTGCAAATAAGCTCTAGGGACACTGCTATAATAGAAAAATATATTTCTAACAAGGCAAGATAGTCTCAGTTAATCCCTCCCAACCCACGACTCTAATTTTCCTAGGTCTTTTTTTGTCTAATTAATAGAGAATAGCTATATGGCAAGTCTTTGTTTATGGTGTCCACTCAATCTAACTGGGTACAGCATTGAACTTATTCTGCCATTTTTCCTGATCAGTTCATAGTCTTTTTGCAACTTCTCCTGAATCTCAGTAATCAAATCTCACCAAGTACTGTTGGAATCTGAATGTTTTTGGCTGTTGAAATATCTTTGATTTAGGGAATAAATATTTTCATGTACTTGTGCATCTTATTTATATAACCTGTTAGAAAGAAGAATTTTGGTATTAAAGTACATTAAGACATTACTCTCCAGAGTCTGCCTGCACATACTTGTTAGAGTAAAACAAGTTCTATTCTTATTCTTAAGTCCTCAGATCAAAGAGTTTGTTGGCTTGTGATGAATTGGATTGGCAATTTAGTGCTCCTGTGGAAAATCTGTGGCAACCAGAAACAATCTGGAACAGGAAATTGTCCTGAAATAACTGGAAAAACTGGGCATGGTACAGGATTTTCCAGCATTGAGGACTGTTTATTTAAACTCCCAGCCCAAGCCCAAGGCTGGATACCCAGGGCCCTGGAGCTAGTGGGAGTTTCTAGAATGACACAGATAAGGGCTATAGGTACCAGCTTTATGTATTCATTTATGAAAATTAACTCCCTGTTGATTCAAAAGGTCTTGATGATCAGATACCTATCTCTGTTTTGTCTGGAAGAAGCCATCCAGGGCAAGTCTTGCCACCAACTAGCATCTGAACACAAGATTGCCCCAAATTCCCATTGATGACTCTAGCAGAAAATGGGTTTTTTAAAGTGCTGAGGTGAGGCACAGTGTGAAAGGCCCACTAGCTATTAACTAGTCTAACTTTGCACGAATTTTAATTCTGAAATCTTCCCAGCTTAGTGTCCAGGTGGATTCTCAAGTGATCATGCCTGTCATGTGTGGAATATAAAGAAAACACACAAAGGATCAGATAAAGGCAAACTTTGAAACCAACCCTTGAAAGCTGACCACAGGTCTGAGTCATCCAATAGGTGGGGCTTGGTCAGGGGGGAGTCCAAGGGGAGAGGTGAGAAGGGGCAACTGGAGAGCACAGTGAAAAATGGTGAAGGACTATGGGTACTCTGGTGGTGGGAGAGCTATTGCTAGAAAAGAAAGAGGTTAAGAGAAATCAGACTGAAGCAGACTTTATTAGTCTGTGAGGGGAGAATCTCAGCAGCAGCAGAGTAATAATCGCACCCCGAAATTGGGAGAGCAGTTCATTATAGGGCAGGCTACTGCCAGAATTTTTGGCATTGGCATAGGCGACAGGGGTCTCTTCTGCCCAAGCGAGGGTCTGCTGGAGTTATTTACTGCTGTCAGCTTATCTACTAGTCAGCTTATCTCTCTCAGGTCGTGCTGGTTTTATGAGGGGCCTGTGTGTGTACTCATCAGCTGTGGTGACTACACCAGACGGTAGAAATCCTATATTGTCAAAATATTTACAAGGACATAAAACAATGGTATGTCATTAAAAAAAAAAAAACTGCAAGGGAAATTGCAGTTGGTAGGAACCTGTGATATAAGTGATGGAGATGGAAACTTCTGAGAAACCAAGAGAATGCCTCTAATGAGCAAGTCATACAGCAGACCTTTTACTTGAGATTTTCTAAGTCTTTGTCTCTTGCCCCATTCTCGCACCCAACTGTCAAAGATGTCTCTACTTGACAGAGGCTGTTCTTTCTCCCTCCCTGGCCCTTGGCCCCACCCCTTGTCTATTTCTTACATGCCCACCTCAGAGAATGGTAGCCCCATCTGCCCAGTCGCTTGGACAAAGCACCTGCTTTCTTCAGGTGCTCCCCCACCAACATGCAGGCTCACACACTTCCCTGCGGATTGGAAAACACTTTGGGTAACAAAACTCCATGATGATGTACAAAGCTAGAGGAGACATTTTGGAGAAAAGTTACAGACATCAAAACGCGTTGGCTAACCCACATTTAAAGGTAAATGACCCCGTCTTATGACACAAGGCTGAAAACACCAAGGCAGACTGGCTGGTGATCTGACACTAGATGAAAACATGGAGAAAAGGATGAAGTGTGGAGGTCAAGGGAGAGAGACAAAGGTCTGTGGAAGTTCTATGTTAGAGAAGCATTGAAGACTTAGGAAATGGTCTCAAAGCAGGGTGCAGCAGTAATTCATTCTTTCTTTGTGCAGTCACTCAAAAATAGCCCTGATTGAAGCTCTTATGACACCATGGGAACACATAGGCATTTATGCTTAAACTGGGATGTTCTGTGGTGATAGCACCAGAATGGTCTGGAACAAGCTGGGAAGGGAACAGAGGTCTGGTATTAAACAAAGTCACTGCTACAGGTTCCTACTTCGGAGTGCTAACTCTTCCTCTGCCATACACAACCCTACATAAAGAACCTTTGCTCCCAGAAAGTCAGATTTAGAGTGTTTGCTGTATAACTGGTTACGCTTCTAACCTGAGCCTCTAGAGTTAAACTTCTTATGACCAACATAAGCAGTGTTTGACCTGCATGTTTTCATTATAGGTCTCTTTGCCTTCATGGGACTAAACAGAAAAACTCTTCAAGTTCAGGTTCCCTATTGCGTGTATATGTGTGTGTGCGTGTGTGCGCACGCGCGTGCGTGCTCGCATGCGCGTGTGTGTATAAGCAGCTCTTCCACATTCCTGAAAGATTCTATGTGCTCTTGGGCACATTCCTTCACTGCTTACATTAATTTGTCTAGGCTACCATGATAAAATCACACAGACTAGCTGATTTACACAACAGAAGTTAATTCTCTGACAGTTCTAGAGTCTAGAAGTTCAAGATCAAGGTTCAGGTAGAGAAAACTGGCTTCTCCTGAGTCCTCTCTCCTTGGCCTGAAGATGGCTGCCTTCTCTCTGTGTTCTCCTGGGGCCTTTCCTCTATGTTTAAGCATCCCTGGGGTTCCTCTGCACGTGCTAATTTCCTTTTCTTGAAAGGTCAATAGTTCGATTGGATTGCATCCACCTCGGTAGCCTCATTTTAACTTAATTGCCTCTTTAAATGTCCTATCTTCAAATTCAGTCACAATCTGAGCTACTATGGGTTAGGGCTTCAAAATACGAATTTTGGAGGAACACAGGTAGTTCCATAATAATTTTCTTAACTTTATTTTCACCCTTTGACAGCTGAAGGAGTTGAGTCAGTGATTTCTTACATCTTTCTAGAATTACTGATATCTGAGAGCATGTGCTTCTCCTCATAAACACTTAGATGGTAGTGGCCATGTTGTTTTCTTTCTTTATATATTTCCTTGCCTGAAGATAATGCCCCTCCTCTTTGATCCAATGCCAGTGCCTAGTGATGCCATTGCCAAGCTTGTCTTAGCTGGCCCCTGTCTACCTTGGGCTTCAGAGTAGAGTCAACGAACAGAAGGGCATTCATTCGGGAACTGAACCAAACTGCAGACACAGTGTGGCTGCTGTGTGCTCTGGCTCTCCTAGGTCACAAACATGATTCCTCTCTAGGGCATATATCATGCAGGGGCGCCACGGGCACCCCCCTGCTCCTAGCAGGTCAGGAAATGCACCTTCATCCTAAAGATACTGACTGGGTCCTGCCGCTGCTAACACTCCCAGCCTTGGTTCAGAATCACTGAGTGTTACCTCTTTCTGAGCTACCGCCACTTATAGTGAAGAGAGTGGTGGACTTAATAGGAAAACCCAGAAAACAGCAGCTAAAAGAAATTCTTACTTGAAGTTGTCATTTAGGGAAAAGCTTTTCTCCTCTCAGCACCAAAAAGCTAAGGTCAGAGCTTGCACAGAAGCACATATTTATCCTTGGTTACTTAAATTGCTCCAAATGGCTATGGAGAAATAGCTGTACTTTGAGACATCTTTAGCCCCAGATCTGCCTTAGTGTTTCAGTTTGAAAGAGATGAAGGAGAAACAAAAAACAACTAGTTTTAGATTTTGTTTGTCTCTGAGAAATGGTAGAAAACATTTTTGGTAAATCCCCTGAAATTTTTTATTGAATAAGGGCATTTTTTTTCACTGAGCCAAAAGCCAAAATAACAACATTAACATAAAAAGTACATTGGATATTAAGATAGCTTTCTCTTGTCAGAAAAATTACCCAGTTTCAATAAATCCGGCAGCAGTAGCAGCAGTTCTAAAGAGGTGAGTCTGGAATATAAGTAGGAAATTAGAAATAGAGCAAGAAGTAAGAACTCAAAAGTTGCCTTTTAGGAGGAATTATTTACTGATGCCATAAACTACACATGGTAAATCCTTTTGCTGTGGAAGCAGAGGAACTATAATGTATTAGCAACATTATGCAACACAGGCTCTCATTTTAAAACAGGCTCAATTCATTGAACATCCTTCAATACATACCTTCACTAACCTGTATTTCAATGCTCACAGCTACAAGGTTCTTATACTTTTAAAAAACTAGATTAATGGAGAATTAAACTTCCTATTCTTATTTGTTCTTCTATGATATTTTTTCTCCCTTTCTCCTTTCTTTGATATTTACCTTTTACCAGTCTCTTGCTTTGATTTCTCTTTCTTTCCTAAGATACACCATCTGGTCTATAACCAATTATATCAGTATTTAGCTATCATTTTCATGACCTGGTTTGAATAATTTGATAGAATCCTAAAAGGAAATACATATCTCCATATAGGAAAAATAGAGCAGAGATTACTGAAAGGAGAAATCTTGCTCTTTCTCTATCTAGGGTAAAAGGAAATTTGTCAGGGCTGATGTAGATTATTAAGCAGCGTTTCTGCCCCTAGCAAGGACAGAACATATGATACTGCATTAGACCTCCAGTAGCACATTTATGAACTAGAAATGTGAAGAAAAAGCGTTCAGACATTGAAACTAGGTAGCAAAGGACTATTATCTCTGACATAAAGGGAAACAAATAAAATGACCCCTACAATTATTTCAGAGTTTTATCTATTTGGACTGTACCCAAGGGGAATCCAAGCTGAACATGGAAGCCACACTGAATTGAAAAGATTGAGATTAGAGTCTGGGGAGATTGACATAGCTGGAGAGTAAAGAGTAAGATACCAGAGAAGAGGGAGAAATATAGAACTCTAGAAATGTACATAACCATTCCGTTTACTGTTTGGTTGAATATTAAGCCATATGTACAAATAGTGAAAGTTCATAACATGAGGAAATGAACAACTTCAAGAAAGTTTTAAGTTGAACAATTTCTAGTTCTCACATAGGTAGGGAGTTCAAACCAGTCAGAGTGGAAAGACTTTGTTAAACAACTGGGAAATTCACTAAGAACTCTAAGAGTGTAGGCCTCCCTGGTGGCACAATGGATTAAGCGCAACACTATGAAGCTATCCAGATCCACTGCAGCAGGAGTTCGATACCCGGCCAGGGAGATTCCCACATGGTACAGTAGACTTCTCCTGCCTCGTCCGCTGCTCCCCTCAGCAATGTATTTCAGTTGATCTGCCTGTTCTGCCCCCACTCTGTCTCTGGTGAATCCTCTCACTCCCCCCCACACCTCTGGCCTGCACCCCAGCTTGTATGCATAAATAAATAAATCTTAAAAAAAAAAAGGACTCTAGGAGTATAATACTATGGCAGTAGGGCCGAATTATGTTCACTGTAATCTCAGAAAGATCAAACTAATACTCAAACAACTTAACTGCATATCAAATCAAAATTCAACACTTTTTGAAGAAGGTAAAATCCATACATTCTACAATATAACATACATGCAATAAAAATAACTAGATGTGAAGACAGAAAGTGACCCATAATAGGAGAAAAATCAGCTAATATCAATCGACCCAGAAATAATAGATCCAGATGATGAAATTGGCGGACTTTAAGACCAGTTCTTCTAAATATGCTCAAGAATTTAAGACCAAACAAATATAGAGAGGAAAATGACTATATTGACATCAGAAAAGTATACTTTAGGGCAAGGCATATTACTAAAGAGAAAATATCCATAGTGATAAAAGGGTCAGTTCTTCAAGAATATATACATCTTGTACCTGGTAACAAAAATTCAAACTACATGACACCAATCAATCAGAGTGGGGAGCAGAACAGGCAGATTGACTGAAATACACTACTGAGGGGAGCAGTGGGTGAGACAGGAGAGGTCTGCTGTGTCATGTGGGTTGGCTCCCTGGCTGGGGATCAAACTCGGGCGTCGTGGGGGGCATTGCATTGGAGGCACTGAGACTTAACCCCTAGGCCACCAGGGAGGTCCTGCCTTCAATTTTTGAGTCAAGTAAATCACTAAGTAGTCATTGGTTATTTTCCACTTTGAGGTGTTAATGCTTGGCCTTACATGTGCCATGGTAGTTGCTGAGTCACTCCGGTTATGCCCAATGTTTACATGACTCCCTCCTACATCCAGCTAGAACTCTCAAAATTGAGAACCTGGTCAAGACTCACTGTTGTCATTAACAAGTAAGACCAGAGAGTTCATTTGGTGTCCTAACCAGGCATTCAACAGATACTGTAGGGCCCTTCTCTGCTTTCTGCCCATTCATGAAGCAAGTAGTAAGCATCTGTGCACTCACATTAGAACAATATGTTTTGTAAAAAAAGATTCTCAGGGTGACTCATGCTCATTATGGTCAATTAAACCAGTAAAGTCCCACTTAAGATGAGAAAGGAGCCACTCCTTGGTAAAAAATCATCCTTATATATGCACTTGATACACACAACTTAATCTTTTAAAATTCAATTTCCCAAGGACACTGCCTGGAGGCAGTTTTGAGATTAGAGTGGATTACCCCTAAAAGAGCCATTCCATAAATCCAAACTCAGCTAACAGGAAGCGCTCTTAGTTACCTTTTAATAAATGATTGAATTTATTTAAGCTATTTCTTTCCAAGAAAGATTTAAGTAGCTTATTACAGGAGGCTTCCTGTAGATCTTAGCTGGTTCCAGAAAGGAAAAGCAGCTGCCCAAGAAATGTCTCTTATAGTCTTACCTGAGAATGAGAACTTCTTTATGAGCTTTTCCCAGGTTTCCCAACTGCTACCATCTCTGTATAACACAGAAAGACCATGTACTTTGGCTTCAGAGAAGTTGGGATAGAATCCTAGCTCTGCCAACCCACAGCCTGTGAGGTCTTTGGCAGTCATGAAGCATTATGAAGCTTTATCATCTTCATCTATAACATACCTCACTTGTAGGTGCAGGCATTCATGAGAGTGCACACACACATATATACACACTTTACAACTATTTGTTCTCTCCTTCATGTTCTCTTTACACTTTATTATAGGCTTTATCATCCACTATTTTATATGAATGTGTCTTACTTAGATCTTTGGAATCTGGAAAGTTGGTCACTGTTCTTGTGATTAGGCATATACTTGTCTACCTCCTTCTCCTTGAAGGAGAGGGCTACATCTTATCACTTGTGTTCTTAGTCCTGGCACAGAGTCTGCTCAATATATTATTGTCAAATGAAACTCTCCTTTTCAGAAGTACTTAACAAGCTCTCCATTACCTTCTTTAGAGAAGGAAAAATGGAACAAGGTTCTTACAGTCTTCTCTTGTAGCGTCCTCATGAAACTGTTCCTCTTACAAGCTGAGGTGGTAGCACGCTTGTAGGGGTACAGGGTAAAGAGCTTGGACGCCAGACCCTGTACTTGAACTCCAGTTCCTGCACCTACTAACTGAAGCATCTTATTTTTTAATAGAATCTACCACTTTTGGAAAAAACCAAAAGCACTTTGTGAAGCACAGTGCTAAGTGTCCTTTACAAGGATCTGACAGCAAGACACTCTCTGTGGGCTGCCCATACTGAGGGCCAGTTGGAGTTCTTCATGGGACAAGTCCCTCCATTTAGGGGTCTTTTCAGTGATGTTTGGGGGCACCTCAGAGTACATGGAATCTGTTTTCAAAGAGAGATAGTACAATACACAATGGTACTGGTAAATAAGATTTGGACAATGCCCACCCTTTAGGAGCCCTAAGCTTCTGGATTCAACACAGAAAAGTTGGACAAAATGGTTGATGCCAAACATCCAATCCCAAGAAAAGCAGTCAGGAAGGACTCAAGGTGTAAGAAATAGGCTTTGGTATGCTGTGATTATGCTATTCATTGAGCAAAGGGACAGACATTGACCATGTCAAAAAGCAATTTATGCAAAAAGAAAGAAGTGAAAGAAGATAGATAAGATGAAGTAAGCTTATTATAGCTGCCATTTACTGTGCCAGGCAGTATCCATGCGTCATCTAATTTCATTCTCTTAATCTGAGAGGCAGACACTATTATTATCTCTGTTTACAATTGAGAAATTAAAACCCAGAGCGAGTCGTGGGACTAAAGTCAAACCCACATCCTTCTCCCCATTCTTTCTACTCCTTTTTAAGATTAAATTTAATTAATTTATTTTTATGGATGTATTTGACATAAATTTAAGGTGTACAGCGTGTTAGTTCAAGAGGGCAAGGATGTATACGTTTCATTCTCTGCCATTTTGCCAGTACCTAGAACAATGCCTAAGACTTACTAGCTGCTTAGTAGATATTTTTGAATGAACTGTATTCACCATATTATCAATATTTTAAAAGCCATCATTAAGTCAAAGGACAATGATAATAAAAGTAACAAGTAAAAAGATGATTCCTTTCTGGAGGGTAAGAAAATCTGTTGAATTTGATTTCAACTGATGTCAGAGTGTCTTAGTATATTGGGCTGCTGATAATATAATGTCACAGTCTAAGTGGCTTATCAACCACAGAAATTTATTTCTCACAGTTCTGGAGGCAGAAAGTTCAAGATGAAGAGCTGACAGATCATGTGTCTGGTTAGGCTTGTAGAAGGCAGCCTTTTTGTTGTAACCTACATGTGGAAGGGACAAAAGAGCTTTCTCAGGTCTCTTTTCCCAGGGCGCTAACTCCAAATATCACTCTCATATATCCTAGTACCTCTCACGCCTCCTAGTACCATCACCTTGGGTGTTAGGATTTCGACATATGAATATTGGAGGGACAAAGACGTCCAAACCTTAACATTCAGGAAGGGAATTCTGACATACTGCCCAACACCTATGAACAAAAAGCAAATTAATGGTGAGACTTTTACTTTCTTCACCTGCACTCGTCCTACCTTTATAGTCTGTCCTGATTATCTGCCTGTTTCCAAATGGTACCTTAGAAATATTTCCAAGAAAAAAATAAAATAACACAATTTCAGATACCTAAATACCTAATAATGTGAAATGTAGGTAATTGAATTTCTTTAACATTCTGATGAGTTGAAAAATTTTTTGTACTTTAATATGTTATGGATCAAAAATTCTCTAAACAGGGCAGGAACACCAAGTATCATTTAAGTCCTAGAATGATAAAATGATTCTATCATAAGGCCAGATGGTCTTGATTGTCACTTTTTTATATGTATTCAAAAGGGCCATTTTACTATAAAAAGGGATGGGAACTAAAGGACACTTACACCGACACAAGCGGGCAGGAAGAGCTGCCCCGGAAAGGGACAGGTTTGTTCAAAGAGAGGCTGCATGGTCACAGGCGGGCAGCTTGGGAGGAGCTGCCTCTACTGCTTTGCAAGGGGAGAAGGCTGGTGAGGAGAAGCGCCTGCCCGGGCACAAGCGGACAGGAAAGTTGCTGCCCTTGGTTATCACTTTCATTTGATCTGTAAGATTTTAAAGTGGGGCCTCCCTGGTGGTGCAACGGGTTAAGTCTCAGCACTGTGAAGCTATCAGCAGCCACTGCAGCAAGAGTTTGATCCCCAGACAGGGAGCTAACCCACATGGCGCAGCAGACCTCTCCTGCCTCACCTGCTGCTTCCCTCAGCAGTGTACTTCCGTAGATCTGCTTTTTCTACACCCCAGTTCTTGAATGCATAAATAAATAAATCTTAAAAAAAAATTTACGGTGACTTCCAATTCCAAATTTGCATGAGCAAACCTCCAGAAAATTAAGTTTTGGGGGTGATCTGCATTTCTTTTTTGGATTCATTCATTCTGCCTTGTGGACAATGTGGCTTAGTATACAGATGAACAACCTCAGAAGATGCCACTCAGTTAGTATCCTTGTTTGAAATGCTTGCTTCTGACAGGTAGTTATTTTGTGAATCACTTTCCTTCAAGATGTTAGCAGTTATTTTGTTATGGTTGATAAGATGGATTTGTGTTTCTTCTAGGTTTCTCAAAAGATGTTAGCAGAACTTATCTGAGCTGAGAACAATATCTGGGAGTTCTTTTCCTCTTTTAAAAGAGAAGTCATACCTCTCTGTTTTTAAGAACCAGTCCTACATCTACAAAAACAAATTCCAGGGTATGCTGTGAGTGCTGTTGTGGAAAAGACAGTTGCCTCAGGTTGAGTCGAACTGGAGTTGAAAATACAATCCAGGAATGAGTGCTTTGGGACTATAGGAGCAATAAATGACTCAGGCTTTTACACTGCTGGCCTCTGTGGCTATCACCTGTGGCCTTGAATGCAGAAGGCGCTTAGGAGAATGGGCTCAGGGCATGCATGCCTGGGTTTGGACACCTGGAGTTTGGTGTGGGCATGTATGAGTGTGCAAACCTGCACGTGGAGCCTGAGGCTACGAGGCGGTGTCACTCAGAGACAGAACGTCTCCAGCAGAGTGGCTACAAGAGGATGAGTGGCCACAGAGGCCCACGAGAATGCCAGAGAAAGCCCAGAGAAAGTGCATAGATTTGCCGGGAGCCGGGAGGCCTGCCAGCCTCCCTGCCTTGTCAGCCTGTGAGTTTACCCCACAACAAATCAGCGTAGAGGGAGCATTAAAGACTGAAAAAAGCCACTGAGGGCTCTGGGACTCCTTTCCTTTATCTACTTGCCTTCATCGACAGAGAACCTGCCCCGTGCATGCTTGCAAAACACTCAACCAAAGAAAATTTCCTCCTTGTGCCAGTTCTCTGGGATCTCCTTTTACCCAAATTGTCAATTTTTAGCTGTTAGTCTAGTGTAGGGGAGAGTATGGGGTGTGTGAAAGGGTGTTCCTGTAGATTCGTATCCTGTGGTAAACTTTATTGTCAGAAAAGCAAGTTATTATAATCATATTGTTACTAGATTCCTATGTGCAGATGAGATGTTTTTAGGATTTACTCTTAGCAACTTTTAAGTAGGCTCTGCAATACTCATAGATACCACACTCCCTGACTGATTTATGTTGTAATTCTAAGTTTTTATCTCTTGATCCCCATCAGATGGAAAAAGTATTTAAAATAGAGATGTGTATTTGTCTAGTTCATATAACTTTTCTTTCTTGAGTTAAATGTAGTCGTTTCTATTATATCCTGAACCATCTGGTTTGCTTAGTGGAGTCACGTGAGCACTGCCACAGGCCTGAAATGTCCCAAGAGGGTAAGAATAGCCACAATGAGAGATGATTTCTTCTGTGTCCTGGTCACTGCAGTTGTCAGGAATGCTTTACCACAGAGACAAACAGCTCAGGGCCTCTCAGCTGGGAGACAGAAAAATTGACCTCCTATTCCCAGGCTTGAGTCATCCCTTTCATATCTTCAGCTCTCACCTTTTAAGTCTTCTGTAGCTAAGATACATTTATTCCTGCAACGATTTCCCACCTCCCTGCAGAACATCTGCTTCCAGCCTCTCCTGCAGCCCTGAGTCAGGAACACTCTAGTAGCATGGAGCATGTGGACTTGCTGGGGTTCCTCATTGTCACATTAAATTGCAATGTGACCTTTGTGGGTAAGTAGAAGAAAAACCCTCAAAGCTCTTATTCTGGTTTTGTTCTTGCCATTTTGTCTGTCTGTCCCCACCTCCCTCCCTGCCTTCCCTCTCCCCACCAAGAGACAGGCGTGTATGTTGCTGGACAGAAGGCAGCTGTGGATGCAAACTTTTGTCTAATTCCTCTTTTCCATAATCACTTAAGAAAGTTTTGGGGTGTGAGTGTCATTTCTCCATGAATGGTGTGCTGAGTCAAAAGATTGGAGTAGTTAGAAATATTTTTGTGTAACTCTTCTCTGGTTGCTTTATCAGGAAAATGAAAATTAAAGAGAAATTAAAGTTAAAGAGAAATTATAAATTAAAGTTAAAGAGAAATTAATGCCTGACTATGCTTTCTTTTTGTTCATCTTTTTTAGAGTTTACCCTGGGAGCTAAATTTGTAAAGATCAGTAACTTCTCTTGTATATATTAAACCAAACCCCACTTTTAGGTGTTTTTTTTTTTTAATGAAGAAGATAATAAAAACGTTTGAGTTTCATGTGGACAAGTCAAAATTTCAGAGCAGTATGGGGTCCTAGAATTGAGAAATGATTAAGATTGAGAAATGAATTGAGAAATGATTTAGAAGTGGTTAATTCTTCTCTTCTTCATTATTTGGTAGAATTAACATAAGATCAACTTAGTCTTACATGATTGAGGCAATAAGTAATGACATTTTTTGAGTTTAATTGCCTTCATTTATAACATTTTTATTTTTCTGATATCAGGTGATGTTTTCTGTATCTCCTTACAGAACAAGAACTTATGTTATTTTGATGAATTTTAAGCAGGTTTCAAAATTGTTGACTTGAAAATAAGACTTTGAAGTTATTTTGATTTCCTAGGTTGGTTTCATTTACTCATGATAAATTGAAGAAAAACAAACTTCACTGATTCATAATAACTGGAAATAGTGGGAAAGAATTCTAAATTTTTTAAAAATCTGAAAAATCAATTGTTATTAAAGAATTTTTATTTAAGATTTATTTCTTTATGCATACAAGTTGGGGTGTAGTCCAGAGGTGTGGGGTGATGAGAGTATTCACCAGACAGAGTGGGGAGCAGAACAGGCAGACTGAAGTACACTGCTGAGGGGAGCAGCGGGAAAGGCAGGAGAGGTCTGCCATGCCATGTGGGAATCTCCCTGGCTGGGCATTGAACTCGTGCTGCAGTGGCTGCAGTTAGCTTCATAGTGCTGCATTTAACCCGTTGCGCCACCAGGGAGGCCCTGTTGTTAAGGAAATTTGATTAAGGCCCCTAAAGCAACATTAAATACAAGTTCTATGCTTAAATAATTTGTGGACCATTATAAATAAAGAAGGCTTATTGAAACGAACAGCTTCTGTTCATTGCATACTGCAAGAATGTGTTAACACCCTGTAAAAAGGTGATTCTCCTAAGAAGAGTAAGATCCGTTTTAATCATAAATTCTCTCAGTCCAGCTTCCCCTCTAGACCTTTCTCCAGGAGCATCACCAGAAGTATAAACAAGTAGAGTAAGATTAAAAATTTTTAGTCTCTAATGCTTCTTTAAAATCTGCTACTCTGAAAGCATTTTATAAAGTAGTTCAGCAACGTGTCAGACACTGTAAGTGCTGGATATATATTTGTCAAATGAGTCAACTAGCAATACTGCTGCTGTGACTGAAATACATACTTAGTGACTTCAAAGCTCTCCAGTTTCGGCCCCCACAAATGCTTTATTTTTTAAAAGATTTTATTTATTTATTTTTGCATAGAAGAACTGGGGTGTAGGCCAGAGGTTGGAAGGGGGGGGAAGTAAGAGGGTTCACCAGAGACAGAAGGGGGAGCAGAACAGGCAGGTTGACTGAAATACACTGCTGAGGGGAGCAGGGGATTAGCCCCCACAAATGCTTTGAATCTGTTTTGAGGACATAATAATTTGGTGGCACGCCCTCCTTGCTTCCTCTTTTACAGGGAAGATCTGGCTTATCTTCACGATCCTGCTGCGGATGGGGGTGATCATCCTGGCAGGGTCCCCAGTGTACCAGGACGAGCAGGAGAGGTTTGTGTGTAATACTCTGCAGCCGGGGTGCTCCAATGTTTGCTATGACATCTTCTCCCCAGTGTCCCACTTGCGGTTCTGGTTGATCCAGAGTGTGTCTACTCTTCTCCCGTCCGCTGTCTTCAGTATCTATGTGCTCCACAGAGGAGCTATCCTTGCAGCCCATGGGCCCTGTGGGCCAGATGGCAGTCCTGGGGCTCCTGACCCCCCTGATCGGGCCCCAGGGGGCAGGCGCTGTTCACCGCCCTGTAGGGTGGGGAGTCACCTGATCGTGCCAGACTTCTCCTCTGGTTACATGGTCCATCTCTTCCTTCGGACCCTGATGGAGGTAGCTTTTGGTGCCTTGCAGTACCTCCTCTTTGGGTTCTTGGTCCCAAAGAGATTCTCTTGCACCTACTCTCCTTGTACCAGTGCGGTGGACTGTTACATCTCTCGGCCCACAGAGAAGTCCATCATGATGCTCTTCATCTGGGGCGTCAGTGCGCTCTCTCTGCTGCTCAGTGTGGCCGACCTCCTCTGCAGCGTGCAAAGGAGGATGAGCAGGAGGTCCGGCCCCGAGTGTGTACCCAAGAGCCTCCCCACCAGAAAGACGGCTGCACACAGCAGGTGGGGAGCACAGGAGGTGCCCACTCACCCAGAGCTGTGGGTGGAAGCGGAGGCGCCCGAGAGCCCGAGTGGGAAGTCTGTGTCGGGCCGGATGGAGCTTGCAGAGGAGGAGGAGAGTGAGGTCATGTCCTCCGTGAGCAACAAGCCCTCTCTGACTTGCCGAGAACTGGCGGACAGGCCTCAGAAGGAGGCTGCCCAGCACCCAAGAAGTGAGGGCCCTTCTAGGGCACAGGAGCACCCCTTAGCGCCTCAGAGTCAGCTGGCCCAGCACTACCAATCCGGTCACCTGCAGCCCTTTGACTGGATGGCCAGCTCCGGGAGTGCGGCCCACCTGAGACCCAGGAAGTCTGAGTGGGTGTGAGCAGGAAGCCGGGCCACACGGAGGGGCCCAGCTCCCCCTGGGAGTGCCAACGTCCTGTGCAGATGGAGATGCTGTGCCAACGAGGTGCAGTCTCACCTGGCACATGCAAAATCTCATCACTCAACTGTGTTCCAGAACATCAACAGGCAAGAAGGAGAGCCGGGCTGGAGATACATGGATTTTGTGGGGGACTCTGATATAGCCTCAATACAGATTTAATTTAGATCACACTTTCTGCTGAAAAAAGTATTTGACATTCAAATGCAGACCAGAACTAAGATGATTCACTGGAGAGTGTCAGATTACTGATTACACCAGGTGCTGATTGTGTGGCCTGACTTTTTTATCAAGCAATGAAGCATTGTGTGCTTCACATAAGCATGTTCCTTTACATTAATAGAGCTCATTTGTGTTTTAATGTTTTTTTGTGTGAATTATTATATACTTTTGTTTTTTGTTTCGTGTTTCTGCTTAGAGGAAAGAAATGTTACATGCATGTCGTCAATACAGAGATATTAGTTCAGCTTCTCCAGACACCTTTCATAAAATTACTGCTGAGTGAATTGTGATACACTTCATTCTTCACTGTGTTAGAGGACAAATGATGGATGCAGAAAAAACAATTTTGGGGCGTGGGGGCGTCATTTTAGATTGTTATTGCATGTGAGTGTAGAGCATGAGGGCTGGACCCCCGCTTGCTGAGTTGTCCTGCGTGGCTGTCCGTCGTTCCGCTAAGAAGAGGGTGGGTAGCTAAAGCGTTGTCACAGGTTTTCTCGCCCAGGTTTGTCTGTCTTTAGAGAGATTTACAGTCAAGGTTTTCCTGAGAGTCTCCAAGTTGTCATGAGCAGGTGAAAAATACATGAGAGTTGTGGCCCGCATGGCCAGTGTTCACAATTTTTGTGTGTGTGAGCTAGAAATAGACACTGAACTTGGACCTTGGGATAAACTTCCATTAGTGCTCTGAGCACTGGCATTATTCTGGTTTTAGTCCAAGTGCTGCCCAAGTTAGAGATGTAATGCTGCCTTGAAATGTCAGTTGGGAAAACACAGCCTAGCACCAAGATCTGCTCTGGTACCAAACAAACCTGCTCACCTTCATCTAGAGAGGAGCAAGAGTCATCTAGTATACTACCAGGACTGATGAATAATCTCCGTCTCCAAATACAAGGTGGCTGAGGAAGAGGGTTTGCCCTTTGTTCCAGCAAATAATCAAATGGTGAACCAATGTGCTCATGAAAGAAATGAGTACTTAAAAAAAAAAGATTTATGTATTGATGCATACAAGAGCTGGGGTGTAGGCTAGAAGTGTGTGGGGTGTGTGTGAGAGGATTCACTAGAGACAGAGTGGGGAGCAGATCAGGCAGATCCACTGAAATACACTGCTGAGGGGAGGAGCAGGCGAGACAGGAGGGGTCTGCTATGCCATGTGGGTTAGCTCCCTGGCCAGATTGAACTGTGCTGCCGTGGCTGCTGATAGCTTCATAGTGCTACGACTTAATAGGCATTTCATAGTGCCCCTTGTGCCACCAGGGAGGCCTAACAAATGAGTACTTTCAGCTGTTCTAAAGAAAACTTTGATAATGGAATATCTACCAGCATGGAGGATAACATCCTGCTTATAATCTCTATAGGATATCAAGGCAATTGGTTTAAATGTAAAAATCATTTGAATGAATATGTCTATTTTGAACATATACAGAAATCCCTCTCTCTCTCCCCTCCTCTCTCTCTCTTTCTCTCTCTCTCTCCCCATACATACACACACAATGAAAACTATGCCATGGCTAAGTCCCCTTTCTTCAAAACTCACATTTCTGCCCACCATACAGCAAGTACTCAATAAATGCGATTTGAGTATTCAGGGGCAAACCTGGTTCCTGTCTCTTACAGCATGCAATTCTGGTGGACTTCCCCAGGTTGGGCATAGTCTTAGAGAGATAAGGATTCTCTAGGGCTTCATTATTCTTTAAAATATGAGCTCCACAGCATCTTAATATGAGCCTTGATAATATTAAGTGATGAAAGGAAATCAACTCAACAAATCTTGGTGGTGAAGGGAAGATGGAAAGGTTGAGCCTTAGACAGCAATAGGCAGAGATTTGAACTTCCCAATTTCCAGAGGTACAAAGACCTGATTTTGCAGTTGTTGAGTTGGGGTGAGGGAGGGGCCAAGTGGGGATAGCCATTATTGTAAACATTATTGGGGTGGCTGGCTCATGTTTGTAGCACTGTTAATATTCCTCCATTCTGGGGTTCTGGATCCAAGACTGCAGTTTACATGCTGTCAGTTGATTTCTCAAGGTCCTGAGGGGTGGGGGAGGCGGTTCACATCTCAGAGGACTGGTATCCAGCTTGTGAGGAGCACCCCAGCTCCTCCAAATGTAACTCCCCCAGTAAATGGTCTGTGCCTCCACACTTCCTAGGGCTGCTGACTAAGTGGCAGCATAGGTTAAGGCAGCCTCTGCCCACCCACCCCACAACCTCCAGACATTTTGCTCCACCCGCCTCTTGTTCAATGAAACATGAATCACCTCTGTGTCCTTGTGGTGTGGCCTGTATTTTCTATGATGTCCAAGAGTTATTCCAGTTTCATCCCAAGTAATGGAATTCTCTGGATATACTGCCTGAATGGTTACCTTATATGATCATTTCAGGATTGAAGCAAGGAACTTCCTCTTATGCCATCTTGGTTAGTTCGCGGTTCCACTATCTATTGACTGGCATCTAGATTACTCCCTTATCTTGGCTATTGTAATCCTGCTGTAATTGGTGGGCATATATCTTGTCAACATCTCATTTTGTTTCCTTTGGGTATATTCCCAAAATTGGAATTGCTAGATTATAGAGTAGATCTATTTTTTTTAAAGATTTATTTATTTATACATACAAGCTGGGGTACAGGCCAGAGGCATGGGGCGGAGAGAGGGTTCACCAGAGACAGAGTGGGGAGCAGAACAGGCAGATCAGAAATACACTGCTGAGGGGAGCAGCGGGCGAGGCAGGAGAGGTCTGCCGCACCATGTGGGATTCTCCCGGGCTGGGCGTCGAACTAGCATCGCCCGCTGCCGACAGCTCCACAGCGCAGCGCTCAACCGCTGCGCCACCAGGGAGGCCTAGAGTAGATCTATTTTTAATTTTTTGAGTACTCTCCTTTTTTTTTGCCAGAGTGGTTGGAATAATTTACATCCCCACCAGCAATATATAAGGGTTCCCTCTCCATCTCATTCTTGCCAGTGTCTGTTGTCTCTTGTCTTCTTGATGATAGTCGTCACCACACCTGTTAAGATGTGAGGCACTATCTCATCATGGGTTTGATTTGAGTTGTCAGTCATCTTAACATGAATAGGGGTTAATTTATTAGGCCCTTCCATATTGCTAACCATCTAAGCACGTTTAGGTTATGAAAATGGTCAGAACAGGAGAGGTCTATGTATCCTGGGAAGAGCTACCATAAAAGAGAGATGGGAACTCCATAGAAGGTTAGAGGGAATTCTGAGGATTATTCATTGACATCACACCCTACTGAGTGATGGGGGTGCTGATTGGACAAACATTTTGGTCACGTGACATGACCCAACCTGTAAGGAACAAAATTGCAGATAAGGCTTTGAGAATTCAGGAACTTGCTTGGCTTGTTAGCATGACAACTTTTGTGGCAACATACAGATGGAAACCATCCTCCTCTTTGCTTTCATACAGGACACCTCAAATTGCCTCTGGTTTTGTAACTTAGGTTTTGAAGTCTTTACAGATATTTTCCAGCCATTTAAGGGAAGAAGAAAAAATCTTAGACTATCTCCAAAAAGTTAAAAAAATGTCTAGTTTTAGTCTAATATCTAACATCAAGTGCTATTATCTTCTTTTCAAATTTTCAATCTGCTTCATGTCTCTGCATCTTTTGCACACTGGATGCACAGAAAGTTATCCATTCCCCCATTGCCTAAGGCAGAAGCAATCTAAGCCAGCCCCAATCTGAGCCACTTAACATAAAAGAAGTTTCAAAAAGAGCAACCTTCTCTGGTTATGATACAGGGATCCTTCCTTTCCCCTGGCTCCATCACCTTCCACCCACGATGCCAAGATTGCTGTGGCAGGGACAAAGTGCTTTCCATGGGCTGGGCCTGGAGAAGGTGCCGGCATGTCTGGCCATGTTCTGTGGCTAGAACTCAGCTAAAGCTGCTCCAAAGAATGTGAAAGGAGCTCTAGTTATGTTCTCAGGAGAAGGAGGAAATTTTTGAGTCAATAGCTAGCCAGTGTTTGCCTCAGAGAGCAACAATTTTCTAGGCACTCTACCATAAAGAGGCATTTCCTTTATCCTAGTGGCCAACAGATTGGTCTCGGAGGAGGGGAGGCTAAGCAGAGACATTAGCTCAAGTCCCTGGATGTACTGGGGCTGGAGAGAAGAGAAGGACAATGAGAAGAATAAAGACAACAGACTGAGTGGGCCAGGAACCTAAATTTCTTGTACATCAGGACTATCTGCTTAATAACATTCAAATAAGAATTTATCTTAAGTGTATATGTGCACATGTGTTTTAATTTAAATCTTTATTCTTTGCACAGTATGAAAGGCTCACTAGCTAGTATCTAGTGTAACTCTGCAGGAACTTTAACTCAGAAATCTTCCCAGCTTAGTGTCCAGGTGGATTCTCAAGTGTCCCTGCAGTAACAGAAACCCACTGGTAGAATCCAAACGCTGAAGCTGTATGCGCTCCAGCTGGCTGTCTACGGAGACAAACATGAAAGAAAGATTATGAGGATCAGTGAGATTATGCTTATACTCAGTCAAGAAAAGTGTTATTTATGGAAGCAATAAGCGTGACTCTTTTTGTAGAATTTTTTAATCTACCGTGAGAACCTATTTTGAATTCTCTGAGTGTAAATTTGGTTTCAGAAGTGAGGAGGGGGCGGTGCTTTGCAGATGAGGAGAGGAGGCATCTGGGCTTCTCAGGCTCACTCTTCAGGGACCCCCTCCTGCCCATACTTTAGCATTCCAGCTCCGGGGGCTGGATCAGCTGCACAGTCTGTAAATCCTGCCAGTTATATTTTGGTTGTGCTGTGGGATAAATGTTTTATAGAAACGAAACAGATGTCTCTTCTTCCCCACCCCCATTTGAAATATATGTTTGTATCTTTTCCCTCCCTCTGTCGATCACAGAACAAATCTCTTCCTTGGGGAACTTTCTGCTCTGTACTGTGGCCTGAGAAGATATATGAATGGTGAAAATAGAGCAAAAAGAAGTTACTAAATTTTCTCATACGTTGAACTTGGATGAAATGAGTTTCATGGCGAATTTAGAAATTAAAAGTCAAATCTAAAAGCTATATTTTAGTAAAAAGAGTTTCCTCTCTACCCCTTTTACCCCCCAAAACAGGTGGAGCAGAGACAGGCATGACACATTTAAAAGACTGAGTGGTTATAAAGAGTGTGTCTTCCTGGACATGGCATTGATGGACCACACTTCTTAGTCATCTTAAAGATGAAAGATTCCTCAGTTTATCATCCACGTGTCACTGGGAGATTTTTCTCTCTCCAGCCCTATGCGCTTCCTCATCTAGCAGCGATGCTTCTGCCTTACGTGTTCCTTGTATGGTTTTATCAGTTAGCTGACAAACGATAATTGAAATCAATTGAGCTACGTTGAAAATTAGTCTTTATTAAGCATTGGCTCTGCATTTGGCATTTAATCTCTTGCTTCTGTTTCTTTCTATGAGGCTTAAAAAATGCAATTTAATGACATGAGAAGCCAGGAAATGGATGGAAAGATTGTTGGTAATAAGTCAGTGTTCCAGTGCTACTGTTCAAACAGCTCCTCTGACTCCTGTGATCTTTCATTTTCCTGCTGCTAAGATGGGTGTATAAAAGCTACCTTACTCTGCGGGCTCCTGGAAAGCTAAGATGATATGGTAGACATGGAAGTCTCAGAGAGGGACAGAGAGTGTGTCATGGTAAATTGTTTCCTGGGTTGTGAAATTAGCCATGTTTAACAGATGACTCTAAACTGGGCCATCCCAGAATTTGCATGAGGAGTAAGATATCTATAGACTTAGAACTGTTCCCAGCCTCTTCCTGCATCTTTTCTTACCAGCAGAGTCCTCTCTTGGAACATATTTAGGAGGCAATATATATAAGCACCAAAATATTAATTCATTTCTGGTGAAATTAATTAACTTTTGACAATTTTGACTCTTCTTTTTTCTTGATTCACAGAAAAAGCAGAATTTAAGAACTCTCAGCAGAAGATCTTGGAATCATATTGGGCTACCTTAGATAATGGAGCAAGTAACAATTTGGGATAATGGATAAATTGTGGATAATCTGAGCTCATGGGAAGGAGATACTTTAACAAGAGAATGATTCATCACCTTGGTGTTGAGATGCAATCCTTATTTCTAATCTATTTATTTATTTTTAAAGATTTATTTTATGCATACAAACTGGGGTGTAGGCCAGAGGTGTGGGGTGGTGAGAGGATTCACCAGAGACAGAGTGGGGAGCAGAACAGGTGGAACCACTGAAATACACTGCTGAGGGAGCAGTAGGCGAGACAGGAGAGATCTGCTGCGCCATGTGGGAATCTCCCTGGCCAGGGATCGAACTCGTGCTGCAGTGGCTCTGGATAGCTTCATAGTGCTGCGCTTAACCCGTTGCACCACCAGGGAGGCCCCTTATGTTTTAAATTTTTACCAGTAGTATCTGATTATCTTTCCCCTGACTTTTCACACAATCAGGCTGCATACTGCAAAGGTTTGGCTTGAGATGCCAATTTGTAACAATTGGTGGAATTGGGTAGATACTGCAAACTCTATTGGGAGACTGCACAGGAAACTGTCTAGTGGTTGTACCAACAAAATGCAAATATTCTCTTTTCCTCATTCCAGACTCCTCCATTTTACAGTTAGCTACAAAAATTCCCTTAAGGCTATAACTTATCAAACAAGATATCTGTAAATGTATGTATAGTCTTCCCCTCTTGGTTTATGAAATGATGTGCTACTTTCTGTTTAAGAATATTTTTCTCCTTTTCTTGTGCATTAGAAAGTTAAAGTGTTTAGATCTCAAAAATAGTAGTTGAGAGTCAATTAAATGTCTATAAATTGGGATATTTGATTTTTTAAAAGCCACAGGCATTATTAAAGTTTAAACTAAGTGTATATAGTGCCATTTCATTCAGAAATGAAAACTGAATACTTTCATGGAAGTGACTTGTGGGATTGTCTTTTAGAAGGAAATAAAGTCTTGGGCTAAAACAAGTTCAAAAAATTTTGTTGTGTGCCCAGAGTGGCTCTTCAGAGAGAAGTTAAGGAATAGCTAAGAAGCATTTCCATCCTCTCACCAGTGAAGGGCTCTCAGACATTAACTTTTCTTTATGTGTCTTGTTCCCTCATCTATCAAAATATAAACAAAATGTCCCCCTTTCTACCCATAGGTATGATATTTATTGTGAGAGTGTCGATTAAGGGGTTTTTATGCTTTTGGAAGTAAGGAATATAAACATGAATGATGACTCATTATGTCTGTATATATATTGAGAACCTTCCATGTCTGGTGCTTAGGTGAGGAATGGGACCAGTTACAAGACAAAGAAAGGCCATCTTTGAGGATCTCTTTTGATGAGATGACTGGGGAATAAGTGGGGGCAACATATATTCAAACATTAAATTTCATTGTTTTATCTTGAATATTCCACCACAAAATTTCTACTGTTGTAAGTAAATGAACACTGAGATGAGCAGTGAAACTTGCTAAAGTGAAGGAATGAGGCTACCTCCCTCTCTTTCTCAGAGGTTTGCTCTGAAGTCCTCTCCCTCAGGCACCTGTCTCCTTGCTGCCCTGTCTAAACCTGGCATGGAACCCAGAGTCCTCTCCCCATGGCCTCCTGAAGACATTCCCCCTAGTACCAGCCTCAGCATTATGGAATCATCCATCTGACAACAATCCTAATGAAATGTCACCAGCTTGTTTTACACCTGAGAAAATGAAGATCCAGGAAGGTCCAAGAAGGTGAGATAACTCATTGAAGGTAATCTGGTCAGTTGGTGGCCAAGTTTTCTTCCTTCCAGCAGGTTTTAGTAATAAGAAAAGTGAGGCTCATTGGTAACTTTCTCCAGGTGATGGAGTGGAGGAAATCAGGGTAGGGATTTAGATCTCACTTAAAAAAAAAACAACAAAAAAACCCATGTTCTTCCCCACATTGCACTGCCTCAAGTGAGGTTTTGGCTTATTATGGAGAAATCACTCACTTGAATGTAATCAACTCTTGGCTGGCTCAAGGATTTTAATCACTCCACGTATAGGTCAGGAACAGAAAGAGGATGCTTATGATCATAGAAGCACTACCTTTGCCAGTGGCTAATTTTTTTAATCAGAAAGAATTTCACTTCGTTTACTACTTCTGTGTGTCTCTTTTCCCACTGGGTTTGTAGAAGTTTGTTTGCACTTGGTTCTTTTATCAGATTCTCATCCTCCACAGAACCACATTGTTTTGGGTTTAAGAAATTCACCCATGTCTTTTTACACAACTTTAATTTCAAAAGTGATACAAAACTTAAAAAATTCAATTTCCAAAGTAATTCCAATAAGTCTTTAAACAGAGGAGTGAAAATATGCTCCTATAACTTTTAGAATTTTTTTTTAGTTGGGTGGGGCCCACTGTGGTTGATCTTTGAAATTACCCATCAAAGATTCAACTATGAAATTAAGATCTCAAGCTTAGAGCTCTTTTAAAATCCAAATGCCTTGGAAAGAACTGCTCCCTGTGTCAGTTAATTACACTTGTTCGGCAAAACAGAACAGAGAAATGGTTGTGATAGAAGGAGGAGGAGAAAGGTGAGATAAAGGAAAGTCCCAGAATTCTTGGGGATCGAAGAATAGAAGTGGTTGACACCATAGAGGGAAGAGGGAGAAAAGGAGGAGAGACTAGACTCAGAAAGATAAACTCTGTGTTAAGAGACCCCAAAGGATGGAGAGGGGCACCCAGACATGTGTAGGGTAAATGAGAGAATTATCAGGTTTTTCTGCCTTCTCCTCAATGATAGACCTTTGCAGGCCTACACGCATGCCTGATGGCGGGCAAGTGGAGTAGGGTGTGGGCCTGGTGAGTGGGCGCACCTGAGCCAGAGACTGGACTTATGAGCAGAGAACAGAGTGTGGCCGCAGAGGACTGTTTGGGGTGCAACTGAGACCACAAGAGAACACCTGAAAGCCTGAGAGAGTCAAGATTCGCCAGGGGCTGGGAGGCCTGCCAGCCTCCAGCCCCCCCCCCATCCCCCCCACCCTCCAGCCTGCCCTGCACCTGGTTGCCTTTCTACCAAAGACCATTAAAAGCTTAAAAAGCCACCAAGGGCTCTAGGACTCCTCTTTTCTTTTTGACCTGTCTGCCCAGATCCATAGAGAACCTGCTCCCGGTGTCTTCCTGCCACTACACATGGGTCACTGAAACAGGTAGCTCCCTGTGCTTGAAGAGATCAGTGACACATATCAGGACCAGAGGGTAAGAGGCAGCGGTTAAAAGCCCCGAGTTTGAGTTTGGCAAGATGGCAGCAGAGTGAAAATGCTGGGCTCAACTTCTCCACATACTCACAACTAGATTGCAGTAAAAATAGCCCAAAAATCCCTCAGAGACGATGGATCATCACAGTACACACTAGGGGCAGCAGTTAAACAGAAAGGGGTAGTGAACTCTGTTTGTAGTGGTAGCAGGGCAGTACAGGCTGCGAGGATAGGGTGGCTACATGCCTGTGCTCCCTACAATAACGATCTCGGGCAACTGCCAACACCAGGGACTCCTAAGACCTGGCAACTCACAGGATCAAGGGGCATGCAACTTGGCACACAGGATTGGGGGTGCACTGTTAGAGAACTACAGGGGCAGGGGAGCAGAGTGAATTTAACTGACGTGAGTGAGAACAGACTTGATCAGGCTGGAGTCTGAATCAGGCAGGAGAGACAGGTAGGAGTGCTTGTGACTGCTCATAGAAGAGGATCCTACTGAGAGGGGAGGTAAAGATATTCAAAACACCCGCTTGCCCCCACCCCAAGTCTAAAATCAAAACAACAGAGACATTTGGACAACTAGAGCTCAAGCACCTGTCAATAACAGGAACAAACACTCCAGGATAAGGCTCTGTGCTGTAAAAGAAGAGAACAACTCCTGACCTGTGACCCCATGTCAAATACAATCCACGCCCAGTGCTGCATGTGGTGCTTCAAAATAGCCGACAGTGGGAGCAGGCTTGGAACCATAAAAGTCCACAAGGCTGAGGAGCAGGTCCAGAAGTCCATGTAAGCACACGGCTCGGCGCTTGTAATTGCAGAAATCTTGGATCCCCGAGTTTACCGGGGTGAAACTTTGGTGCCATACTGTCTTGTTCCTGCTCCTTTTTTATGCCTGCTACCCCTCACCAGTGCCAGCTCTCTGATTACTTCAACAGGTGTAAGGACAACATCTTGCAAGTCTCCCCTATGACAACCCATCAAAAATTATAAATGAGGAAACAGAAGAACATACCACAAATGCTAGAGCAAAAAAAGTCCTGGGAGGAGATTTAATCCAGCAGAATGGCAGAAAATGACTGGAATTCAAGGTGACAGCAATGCTCATTGAACTAAAATAAATAAAAACCAGAGACTATAAAATAACAACAGAAAAAAAAGGTTAAAAAAAAGGAGGCAGCTGCAATTACTAATAAGGGAGCTAAGAAACACTATAACTGAATTAAAAAATACAATCGAGACCCTCAATAGTAGACAAACAGAAGAAATGGAGAGAACTAATGAACTCAAAAACACAAGATTGGAGAAACACAAATAGAAAAATGTAGAGAAAAAGATTTAAAAGCAAAAACAATGTAAGAGACCACTGGGATAACTTAAAGAGAAATAACATCCATATCATGGGAGTCTTTGAAGGAGAAGAAAGAGAGAAAGTTATTGAGAATTTATTAAAATAAATAATTGCTAATAATCATCTCAATCTGGGAAACAAACCACACTTTGTGACGCAAGAGCCCCAAAGAGATCCGAACAAAATAATACCAGACAGACACCAAGACATACTATGATAATAAAGTTGTTCTAAACTAACATCAAGGACAGAATAGTAAAAGCATCAGGAGAAAAAAGGGTTAGCTCTAAGGGAATACCAATCAGACTATCAGCAGACTTTTCAGTAAAGATTACCGATACAAAATAACTGGAAGGAGATATTTAAAATACCCAAAGGAAAAGACTTCCAGCCCAGAAACATTTAGCCGGCAAGATTAACATTCAGTACAGAGGGGAGAGTAAAGCCCTTCACTGAAAAGCAAAAACTAAAATAATTTATCAACACCAAGTCACACATGAAAAAAATTCTAAAGGGGTTGTTAGAAAGCAATGAAGTAACAAACAGAGAGATAGACACCCAATTCACTTAACAGAGAAGAAAGAGGAGAGTAACAGTGTGGCCCATCTGAAAGAATCAGAGACAGACTGTTGAATGGATTACACACATAGCCAATCCTCAGTAGAAATCAAAACCAAAAATTAATACAAGTGGGTCTTCCCTGGTCGCGCAGGGGTTAAGTCTCAGCACTATGAAGCAGTCTGCAGTCACTGCAGCACGAGTTTGATACCTGGCCAGGGAGATTCCCACATGGCACAGCAGACCTCTCCTGTCTCACCCGTTTCTCCCCTCAACAGTGTATTTCAGTAGATCTGCCTGTTCTGTTCTCTGGTCAATCCTCTCACCCCCAACACCTCTGGCCGGAACCCCAGCTTGTATGCATAAATAAATCTTTAAAAAAAAACACAAAAATTAATAGAAGTAACACATAAGACAACAGAAGTGGAACCTAAATGCAACGTAACAAGATCTTGAAAAATAAAAAAAGACAAGATAATTCCCCCCAAACAAAAATATAACAAAATGACAATAAACACTCACCTTAACTTTAAACACCAGGAATGCACCAGCCAAAAGATGTGGAGTGACTGAATGGATTGCAAAACAAAGTCCAGCCTCCTGTTGTTTACAAGAAACCCATTTACCAACAAAGACATGCACAGAGTTAAAGGATTTAAGGCATGGATTTGGTTAGTGAAGAGACTAAAAACTACATCACAAATAAAAGGATCCAGGATAGAACTTGGTACTTGAGAAGGAAATGTGGACACCATCAAAGAGAATACAGAAAGAGGACTGGAGTTACCCGCCCCCTCAAATACATTTCACCTGCTTTTCAAATTAGGTCTCACCCAAGTCCAGTAGGGTGCTCAGAATAGCCTCGGGTCCAGTAGGCAAAATTTAGAGGCAAAATATAGATATGGAAAATCACATAAAATAGGGGGTAGAATGATATCCAAATTGTGTCAGTGAGGTCTTGATTATGCTAGGGAAATAACACTGCTGATTATCCAAGTGGAATTAACATCTTTTGTTAATTTAACACTTCTCAAGTTAATGAACAGTTTACCGTAAAACTAAATGGAGAACTTTAGGGACCTAGAAAAAAGTTATTTATTAACTTACTTTAGAATTACCCTTACTTTATTGAATTTGGAAACATCTGTGTTAGTCTAACACTAATCTTTCTCAAGTTGACACAGCATGATTGTCTTGGAAAATCATGGAATTCACCACATTCATCCTTTAGTTAAAGAAAACTTGGATTCATAAACTTCTGTGTGGGTTGGAAAAATCCAATCTTTGGAAGCAATTGCTAAGTGCTTTGGGAATTTTCAAGTGTAAATATACAAATCATAATACAGTGTTAGATTCTGTTAATCTTAAAGAGTATGTGAGTCATTTTAAATCTAAAGTATTTCAGACTTAGTAATTTCCTTCATATGAAATCCAACTTTCCAGCATAAAAATTATGAAGTGTAAAGTTTTCCAGCATATAGAGTTACAAGTCTAAAATATGGAAACTGCATTGGGATATAATTGCAGCATTTGTTGCAACTCTGTTTTAAATTGCTTTTGCTTCATGAACTTTTCTTCTCAGATACTTTCTTCTCTATTCTTTCACATTTCCTATTCTTCTTGCTATTTAGTTTTACTGTAAGTTTATTCTCTCCACAAACCAGTTAGTTTCACACAAAAAAGGTATCTATAGCTGAAAATTGTGTTACCAACCCCCTTCCATACTATCATAACTCTTGGAGACACTGACTGCAACTCCCAGTTCTCTGTGCACAGTTGGTGCTTAATAAATATGTATTGAGTGAATGGATGTTTAGAATAGCATAAATTTGGGGGGGCTTCCCTGGTGGCGTAACAGGTTAAGTCTCAGCACCGTGAAGCTATCCAGAGCCACTGCAACATGAGTTCGATCCCTGGACAGGGAGCTTCCCATATGATGCAGCAGACCTCTCCTGTCTCGCCTGCTGCTCCCTCAGCAGTGTATTTCAGTGGTTCCACCTGTTCTGCTCCCCACTCTGTCTCTGGTGAATCCTCTCACCCCTCACCCCCCAATGTCTGGCCTATACCCCAGCTTGTATGCATAAATATATAAACCTTTAAAAATAAATAGAATAGCATAAATTTTAAAAATCATAGAAATTCTTCCAAGTGGGTTAAAACACTGATGCTTAACCATGATAAGTGCTTTGGAAGTTACCAACATCTCACTGAGGAGCATAATACCTTCAATTTCCTTCTATATTTTTGTAATTAGAGACTTAAAATACACTATTTTTGTCTTTATTATGTCATCTGTGCCTTAGGAGAATTGTGTAAAAAGTCAGACAATAATTATTATCCTCATTTCATGGGTGAGAAAAATTGAGTCGGAAAAAGATAATGAGATTACAGGATAGTGAAAACTAGGGCGAGAAAAGAAATTTGGATCTTAATCTTGTTCTTTTTGTATTTTACTTCACTATTTTCATTATAAGGGATACTTAGTTGTGGTGGAGAGAGAGAAGATATCAATATATTTGTGTGGAAGCTAGTGCAGTTATTAAGACAAATTAGTAAGTACTTCCGGTTTTTCATTTCTGGGGACATGTATGGTAGGATTACTTCCATGCTGCCCTTGTGATTGCCATTTGGTCATATGACTGGCTTTGGCCCATGACACATGTAGATATGATACATGTCATCTCCAGACAGAAACTTCAAGAAAAAGTTAATACAATCCTTCCCAGCCTATATAGGGATCATGAAATCACATGCCAAGATCAAGTTTTTGCCCACCTGGATCTCAGAGTGCCTAAGGTGTATAGAATTCCTGTGCTGACACACGCTGGACATGGGTAAGTGGTAATCATTTTTTTTTTGTTGTTGTTGTAAGTTTCTGAGATTTTGGAGTTGTTATTGGAGCAAAATCTGACTTATTTTGATAGCGAGATTAAGGAGTATAGATAGATAAAGAACCATGGATCTGTAGGTGCACATGAAACAGGAAGTGGTTGAATGGGTATAGAATAGAAAGGGCTCAGGGAGGAAGTCCAAGCTACCTACTTTATACCTTTATTTCCAAGTCCAGAATGTGGGATGGGCAAACTAAGCTATTCTCAGCCCAACTGAGCCACAGCCTCTGCCAGGTTAGGGAGGGGAGGGGGGAGTAGTTCAGGTATCTGCATTTTATGAACAGATTCTACTCTACAACATGACAAAAAACATTGGTCTAGATGGGCTCAAAATCATCTTCCAGACCAGAAATGACGGGATACTATAAAATGATACCATTTATGTTTTGGTTCCAACAAACCCCAAATTGACTTGCATTTTAGGAATAAGATACCTAGAAATGGAAGACTTATTAACCAAGTTTGAATAAAGTCTGTGAATTTTAAGGTTTAAATACATATTTTTGTGCTTCATAAGAGTAGGTACATTTTAAGATAGTAATTATGGTTTCCAAGAGAAAATAAATTATCTGCATAAATTGGCATTTATTAGTCAGGAAATGAAATAATATGTTCTCTCTGAAACTGGCTTAGAATGCAGTCAACTTCCAAACCCCAACCATACCCTAAGATTTATTCTCCTACAGAGAGTCATTTCAGAAGTGAAATGTTAGGCTTAACTTGGACTCTGGGCAGGACCAACATTGAACGTTTTCCCTATAGAGTCCCATATGAAATAAGGAGTAGTATTGGACAGAGCCAGCAAACATTTTAATGCCTTTGCCCCAAATCTGCCCGCATGCAAGCTCTTTAAAATTATGTGGCTTTTAAAAATGATCATATTTGTTTTATATACTAACACTTTCAGCCTTTCTTCTCTTGCTAGAAATGCACATGAAGAAGAATATATAGATGAAAAGCTTCATGACATTGGATTTGGCAATGATTTCTTGTATCTAACACCAAAAGCACATGAAATGAAAGCATATATAGACATACAGAACTGCATCAAAATTAAAAATGTTTGTATATCAGGAAAAATAATCAACCTATGGTATGGAACCTATGGTATGGCAACCTATGGTATGGCAACCTATGGTATAGAAGAAAATATCTGTAAATATATCTGATTAAAGGTTAATGTCAATATATTTGAAGAATTTCCATAACTCAAAAACAAAAAATCAAATAATCTGGTTAAAAAAGGCCAGACTACTTTAATAGACATTTCTCTAAAGATGAGATGTAGGGCCTCCCTGGTGGTGCAGGGGTTAAAATCTCAGTGATATCAAAGTATTGCCAGGCACTGCGGGGGGGGGGGGGGAAGGTCTGCTTTCTGCTTTCAATCCCCAGCCAGGGAGCTAACCAACATGGCTCAGCAGACCTCCCCTGTCTCTGCCTCGCCCACTGCTCCCCTCAGCAGTGTATTTCAGTAGATCTGCCTGTTCTGCTCCCCACTCTGTTTCTGGTGAACCCTCTCACCCCCTACACCTCTGGCCTATACCCCAGTTCTAGTATGCATAAATAAATAAATCTTAAAAAAAAGATGAGATATAAATGACCTATAAGGATATGAAGAGATGCTTGACATCACTAATCATAAGAGAAATGCAATTCAAAACCATGAGATATCACCTCACAGCCATTTGGATGGCTACCACCCAAAACCCAGGAAATAGCAAATGACAGAATGTCAAAATGGTGCAACTGATATAGAAACAGTATGACAGGTTCTACAATGATGGTGGTTCACTCACTGTTCTGGGAGGCACTGTTAAAAGCAATTGATCTGTATTAGAACTGAATTCTCACAACAACCCTAGGAAGGAGGCACTATTCTTACTCCCATTTTTTAAAGGAAGAAACTGAGGAGACAGAGGATGGGTAGCTCACATAGAAGCAGGATCTGACAATGGGGTGCAGAGTCTATGTTTTTTATTTTATTTTATTTTTTAAAAGATTTATTTATTTAGGCATACAAGAGCTGGGGTATAGGCCAGAGGTGTGGGGGTGAGAGGATTCACCAGAGACAGAGTGGGGAACAGAATAGGTGGATCTACTGAAATACACTGCTGAGGGGAGCAGCGGGCAAGACAGGAGAGGTCTGCTGTGCAATGTGGGAAGCTCCCTGGCTAGGGATTGAACTTGTGCTGCAGTGGCTGCAGATAGCTTCATAGTGCTGAGACTTAATCCCTTGTGCCATCATGGAGGCCCCAGAGTCTATGTTTTTTAACTTCTCCATTTTACTGGCTTTCTGCAACTTACTGGCAATTCTCTAAGTTAATCAAGTAAAAATAATATTCATTATATTTCCAGAATGATTAAATTATTAGCTTCTTTTTAGTTGTGGTTAAGTAGCATGAAAAGATGCTTTTTGATTGTATTATGAAAAGTTTGTATCCCTTTCATGGGTGACATATAATCCTTTGCTTAGACTTTTCCTTACAGAGTTAATAAGAGATGTAGTAGTTAAGATCAAAAATCCTCTTTTGTAGAGTCAGGAAATCCTGAGTTTGCATGGGGAAAAGAATCCCACTTTCTGGGCCTTTGGGTAAGGACTTGTCACTTCTTTCAGGGTACCCAGAGAAAGCAGGTTTCTGAACTGAAGAAATGTTATCCCTAAATTCTAATCCTTGTGCAAAGTTCTAGCATGATATAAGATATTATCAGTTTCCTTTAAAAGACACGCATATTGACACGCATTGAGGATCCCAACAAGCTATTGGTTAGGTCCCTGCCTCTGGATTACAACATGACAAATCACTTCCTCTTGGGAAGCCATGCTGGTCATAGGTCTCTACGGGATGAACTTTCATTTCTAGCTGAGTTGATTTCAGTCAACAATCATCTACTGAATAAAATGAGAACATTTTAAATATTTTTACTACTTTTTACATCAACATTACTGGCTCCTCTTAGTTTCACAGGTTGGGTTTGATTTTCAGTTTAATAAAATCAGAGCTGGTATATACAGTTACTTACAAGTGAAAGAAAAACAGGGTTATCTAAAACTGTTCTGTGTAATGAGACCTTCAGATCAAAACAAAGTATGAAATTCTCCCTTTGGACCAGGTGAGGGCACTCCTGTCCTCTTCCAAATATTTACTTCAAGTGACAAAAAGGAAGAAAAAACAACCACTTCCACTTAGTCAAGTTGGATGACAATAGACATTTTTTGTATTTGTATTTTTAAGTGTCATTTTACATCACTACACCACTTTTAATTATATTGCACTGATTTTCAACTCTGGCTACCTGGGGTAGTTTTGGAAACTGAATTCTCAGATTCCACGTCTAGGAATTCTGATTCACTTGGTCTACGGCGCTGTCACTGTGTTGCTATTTTAAGAAGAAACAAACACTTCTAAAGTGTAGTCAGGGTGAGAATATTGCCAAGGTGTTAGTTAATTAGAAACAGGTTTGTTAGAGGATAAGCACTGGAAATTGTTTTATTAATTTAAATTAGTGTATGATTCACCTGAGTGTTAAATAGGCAGTATAAATAGGTACCTTTGTCCTCTGTGAATAATGGTTCTCCTTAAGGCTCGGAAAGCCATTAAAATCTTGGTCACTCAGTTCAGTTTGCCTTTGGTCTTGTCCCGGTCAGTCCTCCTTTACTTCCATTCTTTTCTTCCAATCCTTCCCTTTCTTTGGGTATCAGTATCCTCCTTAGGTTGTCTTAGGGGCCTGTGATATAAACCAGCTAACTAACGTTTTTGGTTTGTTCTTTGATTCCAGAGATTTCTACAGGGCTCCTCTTGGACTCCATGTTCCCTCTCCTTCCCAGTGGCCCTATTCACCTTCCTCACTGGTGCTGGTCAGGCTTTCCACAAAGCGCTCCCAGACTCCTGCGGAACAGGGCTGATGCTTTCCAGGGCTGATGTCTGGACCCTTCCCCCCAGTATGAAGTCTACCAGCAACAGACTCCTCTCCCTCCAGGTCAGGACACTTTCCTCTTTACTGAGTTAGCAGACAAGACTCGGTGTCCTTTGGTCTCTTGTAGCATCTAGAAGATTGTTAACAATTGTTAACTGTTCATTGTATGACTATGAAAGCAGACAGAAAAGAGCAGGGGATCTGGCCTAAGTCAACCAGGGTTCCAAGATGAAAACCTTCCAAAGCTATCCTGGCAGCCTCTCAGGCTGTATGTTTCGTTGTTCCTGTGTAGGTTGGCACAGAACCATAGGGAACCTGTACTCTGGTAGGATTATGTAAGTGGGTGAACGCAGCCCTGGAAACTTGATGTTCATGTCTGAATACATACAGAGGTGGTCTCAGGGATTTACACAGTAGAGCAGGGCAGCCAGCAAAGTCCTAGAGAAAGGGGAGTGACAAGCCAGATCTGTATCTTCTAGGCCAGGCTCTGCCTGACTCATCTTGACAAATCCTCTCCACCAATGCCTCTTCCTTCCTCTCCAACCCCACCAGCCATTCTGATTCTTCTTGATCCTCGGAATCAAAAGTTTTCAGATGTGGGCTTTTTAAACTACCTCTTTTCTATATGCATTCCTCCTTAAGACCTGGTCTTTTCACATCACTGTGCTATGGACATCTTCTCTCAGGGCATTCCAGAGTAGATGTTCCTTGCTCCCTTCCCCAGTGGCTAACCCTGTTTCTCAGTGCAGCTTTTATTCTTTGGTGTTTCCACAAATACCTGGCTAGACAAGAGGGGAAAAAATGCCTGCATCCCAACCAACCCAGGAGCACTTATGTGTAGCATTTGAGGCATATTTACCGGACTCAGAGGATCGGCTTTTCTCTGGGAAATTGTGAAGTAGTCCATTTAAATGGTAAACCAACCACAAGCCACCTCAAAATATTCTTCGTGGTTCATTCTTTCTTCCATTAAAAGTTTTGGTATGATGAACTCTTTGGCAAGCAGTCCATTCTCCCAAGAAAATTAACTCTAAAGATAAAGATAGAGCTTTGGAATTCAGTATAGTTTAATTACATTTCTATCATAACTCTTAAATTGAAGATTTAATTCAATTGATCTCTCATGGGGCCTAAAACTGATGGCAGTCTGGGGATTCTTTTCTTAAAAGAATGCAAAATTATGAACACAAAATGATTGCATACTCTGTGGACCAGGTCTGTGCCTGGGATAAGGGCCAGCACTGGAGAGCTTGGTATTTATTTTTCTTTTTGTAATTAAAAAACAAAACAAAAATCAAACTTGTTATTTACATAACTATAATTTTGTGAATGTAACGTCACACCTTCTTATGAGTATGTGCTTCATTTCCCTTCCACCAAAACTCCAGTGCAGTTATCTTATGCCCTTTGTTCTACCAGCAGCTCCCCAGCTCCCTAGCTCTGTATTTTTGGAGGAAGGGATCTAGCCCATCCTCCTGGTTCTGGAACTTTATGGTACCACAAGGTGGCAGTATAGTATTGAATGTGGAAAGCTCTTCCCTGAACTTTTGATGTGTTCGGAGAGTCTTAAGGGAATATTTGCACCTATAAATTGCATCCTGTGCTTTGCTGAGTCGCTGTGATTTTACTTTGACACAAGTTGGTGAGACAGTTGAGTTCCTTCTTCCAAACTGTGAAGAATTAAAGGAACCCGCAATGCTATCAGTGCAGGTTAAGAAACTGTAATGGTGACATAGTTTATCACCATTTAATTTCCTTATAAATTTTCTTCCCTTGTTTTATACTTTCAAGTTGCATTTATTTAAAGCAAAAAGAAAGTGTTTCACATAACATCTTCTATAAGTAATTTTAATGAGCTTTAGTTTTACTAATGGTTTTAACCGTATTACTTTATTTACATTGATCTTTTAGCCACACAATAACCCCATTTCTGACAAGATTTTTAAAAACATCCATTTCTGGGCCTCCCCGGTGGCGCAGTGGTTGGGCGCTGCGCTGTGGAGCTGTGGCAGCGGTCGACGCCCGGCCGGGGAGAATCCCACATGTTGCGGCAGACCTCTCCTGCCTCGTCCGCTGCTCCCCTCAGCAGTGTATTTCTGATCTGCCTGTTCTGCTCCCCGCCCTGTCTCTGGTGAGCCCTCTTGCCGCCCCACGCCTCTGGCCTGTACCCCAGCTTGTATGTATAAATAAAAAATAAATCTTTAAAAAAAAAAACACCCATTTCTTATAGTAACTAAGGGCACATCTCTGTGGTACAAAAAGGGTGTTCTGGCAAGGGATGCATTTATTCATCTAATGCAAAGGTCAAATAGAGAACTTTTTCCCCTTTTCCAGCTCCAAAATCAATTTTATGTTTTTTATTTCATTAGTAGATACATTTAGTATTGACAACTTTGTGACTCAAGTTTTAGATTTAAAGACTAAAGAATCAGCACTTGTGTTTAATATCAGTACCTAAAATCAGTCTTCAGTGATTATAACTACAGGTCTTTTACTGGGAGTTGTCCTTTGAATGTCAAGCACATTTACAGCCATCTTGGAAGAGTTATCAAATATGGTATTTTACAAGGATATACTGAAGAATTATCAAGGAAAAAAACTTCAAAAAGACCAATTGGCCACCAGGGACCAATTGACCATTTCCCACTGTGTCACACAGCTGAAAATGTGTCACTAATGAGAAGACTGCTACATTGCTAGTGATTTTGAGCTCTCTCCCATCACACACTGTGTAAGGCCTACGGGAACTGTCCTTATAATTCACTTTTATAACTGAAAATGTAAAGTTTATGGCTGACTTATGTACATTACAGTAAGTGAGAATCACCAAGTGGGTTGAATGCAGCCACTTACTGGTATCTAAGTTACAAAATAGTAATTCTTTAATGAATAAAACTGCTAGGAGATTTTACAATGCCTCTGACTTAAAAAAATAAAATCAGCATGATATCTAAAGTAGGTGTTCTTATTGAACATCTAACTTTAAAAATCCAATTAACACCAAGAATGACTCTGGAAAGGATTTACAAAATGTTTCTACCAAGAAACTCTTCTTAAGAACCTCTTACATGAGAAAGATCAGTCAAGAAGTAGTTTTCATCCAATTCATTAAATTTTTTTTAACCACTAAATATTCCTATTAGGAAAAGTAAAGAGAACAAACATTTTAGCAGGATGCAGAGAACAGGTTCACTCCCACCCCACAATGTTTGATGCCCCCCATCATTAGCAGGGTAGTTGCCCATTTCTTATGTTGATTGACAGGTTAATAAGGGACCTGGGGCTATCTTTTCAGTATGAATACACAACCTTACCAATTACTTTTAAATTATTGCTAATCTGTCAGAAAATAACAAGCATGCAGAAAAATATCTGAAAAAGCAAAATGTCTGCTGAAGCTTTTACTTCCGGTGCTTTAAAAGATTTAGTTCAGAAAATTTGCCAGAATTTAGTCAATAGAATTTCGGTGGTGAGGTTTTTTTCTTTCTTTTTTAAGAAAAACTTGTAGTTTATAATAGTTCATTGGTTCAATTAGGAGCGAAAAAGAAGGGAGTTTTGTAATGCAATTGTCCAGCAAAGGAAAACGCTTTAAATTGGGGGATTATGTGCTCAGACCACCTGTAGGGCATTCAGAGCCCTTTTCTATAATGCTTCAACCCATGCCTAGCTGCCTGCAGGCTGGCTAACAATGCCAGGAAAAGCTGTTTAAAAGGCTGAGTGCACTTGGGCCTCTGGTCTTCACTAACTGTTACAAGTCTTCCTCTCCCTCGCTAGCTCTCTTTTTTAAAGTAAAAGTCCCACATCCCTTTAATGGAAGAACTTTAAGGCTCCGCGGTGGCCAATTGGTCTACACCAAGAGGAGCAGGGCAGCAGGGAAAGAAACTTCAGACTATACAGCACATTTGGAGAGGAGAAAAGATCAAAGTTTTTCAAACTCAAAAGACCAAGTTCCCTACAGATTAACCCTATTCATTTAGCTCCTCTTAAAGGAATGATGTGCTGAGCCACTAGGCAGACAGGTAAAAAGTTCAACAATTGCCAAAGCATTCTTCTGCTAATTCAACAGCCTTCTGCTCAAATAAATTAGCTTAGTCTTGACAGAGGAACAATAGCTTTTTCTCCAGGAAAAGCAGCACATTCGATATACACAAGCCTGGAAGGTTATTAAGATGTTAACCCATTAAAGGGCACCAGCTCTACCAGATTGTTGAGTGACTTATACTGTGTCATCTGTGGAATAAAATATTAATCCCTACACTTCAGCAGTGGGTTTGTGCCTGGTAAAACAGGTGTTTTCAAAAAACACGAATGCAAGAAATGAATGTGGGAGTTTGAAGCCTTTAGTGACAAATACAAGATAAATAATTAGGCCTGAGCGGAATTACTGCCTGGCAAATTCCATTACCATCCACTAAGGGAAGAGTTGCTATCCAAGGATCAGAAAAGAGCTACCACTAAAAACACCACCTTTTTTGGTAGGCGCAAACGTTCCATTTCTGACTTCAGTTCAACAATGAAATACTTAAGAAGAAATATAATTCAACAGGTAATTTTCTTCATGCCTAAAGCTGGTGTACAGAACGAGAAGCCAGAAAAATGTCCTTTTTCCCAAGAGTCTTAAGCAAGTGCTTTAAAGTAACAGCTTGGAAGAGGCAAGGGGAGGGGGCAATGTTTAAATCATTTATCAAAAGTCGTTTTATTGACAAAATAGATTACTTATAATTTGTTTGTACAGGGGTGGCCTCTAAACTTTATACAAAATTGTACAGACTGTATATCTTTGGATATGTACATATTTTACACATTTTTACAATTTAACAATAATTATATAAATACATCCTCTAATGGAAGGAACCCGTATTTACTAGGGGTGTATAATTAAGACATTTGTTTGTTTGTTTAAGGCATCTGCCTGGTCATTAAGAATACCCAAACCGTGCAATCCCTTCGGTGGCAGTAATCGCTCCTCTAGGATGTTAGGAGTTGAAGTTTACCTAGGAGAGTCGGGGGGGAGAAAAATATGTAGATCTGGCTTCAAGCTCAACAAATGACAACCAATGAGGGCTCCAAACCTGGGATTCTGGAAGGGCAGCAAAGTCCACCCTCCTCTGCCAACAGAAATTAACGCCTTGTGGGAAGAGCGCCTCACTTATCAATGGAGGAAAGGAGGCTGGGTCTGGGAGCCTTCAATGCCAGGTACTTTGTTCTAGGCGAGTCATTTAAGTCCCAGCTAATGGATACCATTAAGAGTTCATTATCATGCTAATAGCAATCAACACGGTTAAGGGGTGGGAACCTCGGCCTCTCGAGTGTCCCTTCCCAGCACTTGCTCTCCTCGCCCCCCTCCCTATTCCTTCCGGGTGCCCACTCCCCTCCCTCAGACCTGGGACAATGGCATCTGCTTAGGATAAGACACTGAGCTGGCCGTACCAGACCGCCATGTCAGGCCGGTGCTGACGTCGCTGTAGAGGGAGCCCGCGCCACCTCCTGGCCCCCCGCTGACTCCCAGGCCGCCAGTGCCCCCCTGCCCGCCAGCACCCCCCGCGGCCGCCGCGCCCGCGCCCCCACCCACCACTGCGCCCTTGCTGGCCCAGCAGCAGCGGGTGCACAGCGCACGCCACGACTCCAGCGTCTTTCCCGACCAGACCCACACTCCCGAGGTGATGCCTACGACCAGACACATGAAATACTTGAGCATGAAGACCGCGTAGTCCGGTCGGCGCGCCTGGTCCGGCTGTAGGTCCCGCAAGCACGGGCAGTTGTGCGTAGCCTCCCAGCGCGGGCGGTTGTGCTGCTCATAGAAGAGGCAGGCTACCACCACTGCGGCGGGCACAGTGTAGAGCACGGTGAAGAGACCAAGGCGGATCATGAGCTTCTCCAGCTTGTGCGTCTTGGTGGGGCCGCCCTGCTGCTTGATAACCGAGCGGATGCGGAACAGCGACACAAAGCCAGCTAGCAGGAACATGGTGCCAATGAAGAGGTAGATAACGAGCGGGGCCAGCACGAAGCCGCGCAGGTTGTCGAGGCTCTGGTTGCCCACGTAGCAGATGCCCGCTACAGGGTCGCCGTCTACGGAGCTGAGCGCCAGCACCGCGATAGACTTGACGCTGGGCACAAGCCACGCGGCCAGATGGAAGTACTGCGAATAGCCAGCGATGGCCTCGTTGCCCCATTTCATGCCCGCGGCCAGGAACCACGTGAGCGACAGGATCACCCACCAGATGGAGCTGGCCATACCGAAGAAGTAGACGAGCAGGAAGACCACCGTACACAAAGCCGGGCCGGTGGTCTCGTAGCGCACGTGCTGCTCCACTGCCCCCAGCTCCTCATACTCGCCGCGCCCGCCGGGGCCACCAGCGCCCGCGCCAGCAGCGCCAGCGCCTGCAGCTGCCGCGGCGCCGCCTGCGCCTCCAGCGCCTCCTGTGCCCGGCGCGCCGCCGCTACACGCCACCTTCTCGTGGCCGGCCACCAGGCGTACCAGGTAGCCTACTGACACGAAGAGGTAGCAGGCCGAGAGGAAGATGATAGGCCGCTCAGGGTACTTGAAGCGCTCCATGTCGATGAGGAAGGTGGAGACGGTGGCGAAGGTGGACACGAAGCAGAGTACAGACCACAGACCAATCCAGAAGACGGTGAAGGCGCGCTCGTCCTGGCTGAAGAAAGGGTTGTGACAGGGCAGAGCGCAGTTCGCGATCTGGCCGGTCTTGACGCGGTTATAGAGTGGGTGTCGCTCGCTGGACACGCTCACCATGGGCGCGCGGCACTGGCAGCCCGGCTCGCAGGGCGCTGCGCCGCCGCCAGGGGGCCGCGCCTTCCCGCCGCCGCCACGCGTAGGGGGCGCCGCTGCATCTCCGCCGCCACCGCCCCTGCCACGGGACGCGGGCCTGGCCCCGGGCGGGCGGCCGTGGCCGCTGCCAGAGGGCGGCTGCTCGCCGGGAGGAGGTGGAGGGAGGCGACGCGGCGGGCTGGGCGCTACTGTGGTGAAGTCCGTGCGGTTGTAGTCCATGCACAGCGTGTCAGGGTTGCCCTGCTCCGGGAGCCGGTCGCAGCGCATGCGGTCCGGCCAGGCGAAACCGTATTGGCGCATGAGGGGCGCACAGCCGGCCTTGGCGCGCTCGCACACCGAGCGGCAAGGAGGCAGGGGCTTCTTGTAGTCCTCCAGGCAGATGGGCGTGTACATGCTGCACAGGAAGAACTTGAGGTCGGGCGAGCACTGGATCTCCACCAGCGGCCAGAACTGGTGCACCTCGAGGCCCGCCTCGTCCTGAGTGTCGTGGTTGAACTGGTTGGGCATGTAGGTGTAGTTGTAGCCGATGCCCTTGCACAGCGGTACGGTGATCTCCTGGCATGCCAGCTCCTTGGCCGAGGCGGCCGCCGCACCGCTGGAGCGCTGCAGCAGCGCCAAGGCTGCCAGCAACGAGGTCACTTCCAACAGGTAACCCCACTCCATGCTGCGCGCCTCGGCACCGCGCCCTAGCCCTCCAGGAGACACACAGAGCTTCAGGGGAACCGGCAAGAGAGCGGGAGCCCTGCTATTCTGTCTCCTGCTACCGATAACCTTCTCGGGGAGCGTCCGCACTGCGCAGTCCGAAGCCTGGGCAGTGGCGGTCCGTACCTCCCTTCCGCCGCTCCAGGGAGATAAGGGTGGCTGCAGTCGTGCACCACAGTCCCGCCAGGGCCTGCCCGGCTAACTCCCAGCCGATCTCAGCCCTCGCGGCTCATCGTCCCTCACTCGCGGGCTTTCTCTCCAGTGCGCCCTTCCACTTCGCGCGGCGCTGGAGACGGTGACTTCGCCGGGCACAGTGGGTGGTGGTGTAGCAAGTTTCCTTTCGGGCCGCGGTGCGCAGTCAAGATGGCTGGGCCAGGCCGCTGCCCGCGCCTGGTCAGCCTTTGCGGCCCCCTATCAGCCCCAGAGGGCTCATGCCCGCCCCTAAAGCCGCGCTGCAGCCGCGGGAGTTAGAGACCCGCCTTCACTGAGGCCGCCGCCCTCTTTCTCCGCGCGTGGGTCCCTCGGTCAGTCGCTGGGACTGACGGGCCCCGCCTCTGATAAAAGTCCGCGCCACGCTCAGGCTAGCAATGGGGAAAAGTGTAGGCAGGTCCCTTGTAGCTAAACACAAAAGCAAATCCGGAATAGAAGGCGGAGAAGACACACCTGAGCCGAGCGGATCGCACCCAGCCGCCGCCGTCTCCGCGGGAGCAGCGCCCTTCACCCAACTTCCCGGCTACAGCCCCTCTCGCGCAGTCTGGCTGGCTCATGAATATTTATATAGAGCGGACTCGGTCTCCGCCCTTGGCCGGGCGCCGCCAATCGCCGGGCGAAGGGGAGGAGTCTACACGCTCCCAAGGTTCAGCCTTCCTTAAGGCGGTGCGGGGAGCCTGTCCAACCCCGTGAGCTTTCTCTATTGGAGTTTTGGTAACCTTGGGATTGACCGCAAAGAGGTAGCTTCTGCCTCGACTGTCCCCATGGCGCTTATTGCGTCTGAAGTCTTGGTTCCATTTTCCCGAGTGTTTGCTTGAGGTCTAGGACGGGGTTTTATGCAGCGTGCGCCTCCCTAGGGCCGTTTCACATCAGTCAAGACCCTGCCTGCTACTCTGCCCTAATGTGGGTGACCTGCTGGCTTTGGGGGTCCCTGCGTCAACCTTCTAGCCGGGACGGCGGAGAAACCCAGAATACTCAGGGACGTGCCCCGGGCGGGTCTCGGCGGGAGATCTGAGATGGGGTGTCTTACTTGGGGTTCTCGGAATGATAATCTTTGAGATTTGGAAATGTGGGAGGAATGTTGTAAGGGCAGTTCGTTCTGGATGGTGGGTCTGAACCGAAGGCGACCCAGGAGCCGGGCCGCAAGAGCCCAGGGGAGCCGGACACAAGGGCATTTCCCGCCTGCGCTGAGTGAACTAGGGTAGCCTCATATTCCTTACCTGGATATTGGGGTAATAGTACAGATCTCAAAAAGGATTCTGGTAAATAGGCGAGAAAATACATAAAGCATGCGGGACACAGTGTTTCCTTATGAAAAAAAAAAAAATGTTCCCGTTCTCCTATAAAGAAAAGGATAGAAAGAAAGGAAAACTTATAAATAGGACAGACTAAAAAATGCGACTGGATTCTTCCTCTTCGCCTTTTACTTTTGGAACATATACCTCTGTCCAAAGTTCACATGTTTTTGCCAGAACCTCCTTTTTTTACTGTGGGAGGCGGGGCTGAGCCCTGGCGCCGACTCGCCGACACGTATCAGTGGTCTGCGCAGAGCGCTGGGTATTAGAGTTACTCGTTTAGCAGCTACTTGGGACGCCGCCAGCGAGTGTTGCCCCCGCCAGCTTCACAACCACCTTAAGACAGGGTGGGGGTAAAGCGGAGGCCGGAGGGGACGGAGCCTGGCAGGTTCATTTACGCTTGTTAGGACGTCCCAGGGGGTTGTCTTTCTCCTAGAATGGAGTGTTTATTTTTTAATTGATGTGCTGTTTCATTTAGCGCTTGTATGGAACTCATGCTGGGGCTGTAATTACTGTAATCTCGGGAACAAGCATTTCAGTTAGCCAGGAGGGTGGCAAAATAGTGTTCTCACGTCCCCTCCCCCTCAACTCTGTTTCAGAATTTTTGCTATTTGTCAGGTTTCATTGCAGGAATGAGGGTGGCTAGAGAACAAAGTTGTTGAGTGTCTCTGCGAGGACAGAGGAAAAGAATTAAAGGTACATTTGATACCAGTTTAGTGTTTGGGGGGTGGTGGTGGTGATAGGTGATGGTTATCTGTTTAAAAGCAACTCTTGTAATGAAACAAAAATGTTCGGCAGCATATGTATAATGCTTGAGCTAATAGACTTCCTCTTTCTGCTTTCTCTAGCTGAGTTTAGCAATCTCATTTTGCACCATATTCTATATAGACAGAACCCACCTCCCCTCACCCCCCCAGTTTTGGGTAAGTTTTTGATCTTCACCAAGAACTCTAGGCATAGCCACCAAGCTGTACTTATACCCCCAACGTCCTTTTTTTTTTTTAAATTGCACTCTAGTTAGAACATCATTATACTGAAAAAACAACACTTCCTTCCCACTTTTGTTTTGGAAAACTAAACTCCATAGGAAGCAGACATTCAAAGGCTTCAGAAATAGTAGCTGATTCAACAGAAAATGATCTCTATCCAATAATGCAGACTAGACCTCTATTTGGTCTTTTATTCTACTCCTTCCCCACCCCCTTCCTCCTAATCCAAATTTCCATTTATGGCTTGTGAATGTAGAAAGTCATCTCTCCTTGTTGGTACCTTGTTCATATAGGTCCATTCTTCAGAACAATCACCTGCAGAGGTACAACAGGTAATTCCTGAATTAGAGTTCTGAGCAATGTGATGAAGGCAAATCCCTACTAGCCTGACCATTGCATTGCTTGACCACAGATGGGAGGGGCGAGTTTCCAAAAGCAACACAGATGGTGAAAAGTTTCTACTGCTTTTCTTCTGGAAAATGTCAAATAGTAAAGTTAGAATAACACTATGTAAATTTACTAAAATTAGGTAAAAGAAAACTGACATTTGAAAATTGAGTTTGAAAATAGTTGATTTTGGCTTTTAATGGCATTTAATTTTTTTGCTTTTTTCTTTTGAGACAAGATGAAAGCTTTGATGATGTGGAATGTGGAAATTTTTGGTAAGTGTATTTAGCTTGCAGGACAAAATAAGCAGACAAAAGTCTAGAGCTTTCAAAAATCAAGTTAAAGCTATTGGGGGAATCTGACTGATTGTGAGATTAAAACTATTTACATAAAATCATTAAAATTTACTTTTTAATTGAAAGAACATGAGAATAGCATTTAAGATTTATTTTCAAAAATAAATGGCTACTTGACTATCTTTGAAAGCAAGATAGACTATAAAAGATGATGATCAACATTGCCAGCTAAATAAAGCTTTTTTTTGGTATGTAAAATAGTTGTTTTCTGAGGGAGGGGGAATAGCTTCAGTAGTGACATAAATAATGCAGGAAACCTTCCAGAGAGATTTCTAAACAGATGTCTTGTTACCAAATAGCCCACAAGCATAATAATATAAACAGTTGAAGACAGGAATCTAACTCAGTGGAGGGGATGTTTTACAAAACATTGGATATCATCCAAAACATTGGATGCCAAGGAAACTATCAATATATTGTATATCTCAAAGTTAAGAAACTTTGGGGAAATGTTTCAGTAAGATTACAGTTTAAAATTCCATCATAGAAATCTTGATACAAGAGTGGGTCTAACATATAATGATTTGTTCTAAAGATTACACAGAGACCTAGTAACTAATGAAATTTCTCAGGTGTTATACAAAACAATTGTTTCTCCTAAATGCTTATTTTCTTTCAGAAAGACATCAGGATTTTATTGTGAGTGAATATAAAACTCTGTAGGTTATATTGGAATTTCTTAGTGATTTAAAATCTGTCTTTCACAAAACTAAACTGAACAAACCCTAGAAAGAAGAGGAACTATGGCTTCCAGAGGAGGAGAGTGGGCTGGAACACAGAGGGGGAGTGTGCCCAGTGCATTATGAGGGAGAGTTATTGGTGCTTTTTTAGTAATGGAGTCTACATGGAAACATTTGAAGAGGTGTGAACCTATACTCCTAAAACACATACAGTGTTGTAAACCAATGTTACTTCAATAAAGTGATTTAAAAAACAATGAAAAGAAATAAAATCTGCCTTTTCAAAGGATTATGTCTTGAGTCATCTACTCCATAAATGGAAAGTAAGGTAGACGTCAACTAATCTTGCTTCAGTTTCTATTCATTAGAATAAAAATGGGTAAGATTATTTCTACATTCTTAAATATTAATATTAGACTCTATTAAAATTCTTTCCTCTTCTATTTACTCCACAATTACAAAAAGAATCCTATGAGAAGGAAGTATTCCTGGCTGTGTCTGCTGTAACTAGGCCAAGTTTTGAGCTGATGAAGACAATTGAAGCCAATCTGTGCCACTGGTCAGGGATCAGACTCTCATTTTACACGAGGCTGGTATTTTGGAATTGGTGACTGCGCTATTATTACTGAATCTTCTATTTATAAAATATGTTTTTTAAATCAGTAATTGATTTTCTTTTTTCTTATTCACACTGGAATACCGGTCAGATACTGAAACTCTTATGACATAGGATGCACAATTACACTAGTTTGGGAATTTGAAGTTGCAATAGAGACCTCCTAAGTAAAACTGGTTTAGTCAAGGAGGACACTTAATTACTCTCATATATCAATCAGTCTAGAAGCAAGAGGTTCCACCCTTGGCTTATTCTGTGTCTCAGTGAGGGCTTCCCTTTTGGTTACATGGGACCTCTCAGTGCGTAATCATCACATTTCATGGGACAGCTGCCGGATGGGAAGAGTGGCAGCTCTCCCCATGTGCAGCTATTAGGGAAAAAAAAAAAACAACAACCTTCCCCAAAGGTCTTTGATGAGCTTCCCCTTAGGTCACACTGGTTTGAAATTGTCATGTCATTTTTGGCTGTCACAGAAGCTGTGCAAGTAAGGCTCAGGTGGTGGTAGGTAAGCTCTCTCGTGACAAGGAAACTGAAGAGAAGAGAATGGCTACTGAGCACAAACAGCAGCCAGCCACCATTAACTCTTTGTTACTCACTTTCTAGCAATACTGTTCAACCAACATGTCTAGTCTTTCAGAGTTTTTTTAGGTATGATTTAAATCCAAGAAAACATTGATGTATACAATTTTTCCTTTTGAAGTTCACATAATACAGTTCTCTGTTCAGTTAATGTGAAATAAATGTCAAATACCTTACAATGTGTTTTATTTCTGATGCATATGAACTGTGTAGCATAACTCCCGAACTCCTATTTATTAAGTTCTCCCCTTCCCTTTTCGGATTCTTCATTATAAACATTGACACATTCTGGAACTTAAGTTTTTCTTTAAGTCTTATACAATGTAATGTTATTTATATTGACATAATTAAATATAATGTAGAAGAAATAATCAAGTCTCGTTTCTGAATTGCTCATGAAAAATCTGTGTATCAAAAAATATTGGTGAAGAAGTTCTAAAAGAAGGCAGAATAGCAAAGACCACAGGCTTACCTAGCAGTACATACAACAAAATAACACACATAAAAAGTAAGGTCTATGAAAAAGTTTGGATGACTGAAGGATCAGTGTTTTCATAAGGAAAAGCGATCCAAAATTTTGGAGAGGGTAGGGATAATTATAACAACTTCTCTTGGAATTCTACCAGGGAATCTGCCCAAGAAAGGGAGAGACAACCGTAATATGGAGTATTGTTTTCGTGACTGAAGGGTTCACTCCCATTTCAGGAACCCTAGAAATTGAGGACTGAGCTAGAAGAGGGGAGAGCACACAGCCAAGTACAGAAAATTGAGGGGATTTTCTCTGGAGAACAATTGAATTCGGTGAAGCTGAGATCCATAGCTAATTGTTGGGGAATTGATAGATGGCTGCAAAGGCAGATGCCATATGTAGGGTAAATGTAAGTGATCAGGTTTTACCACCCTCCCGCTATTAGCATCAATGGTAAACCCCTGCGGTGCTACTCGTGTGCCTGCTGGAGGGAACCTGCAGTAGGGTGTGAGCATGCGTGAGTGGGCGCACCTGGGCCTGGAGGCTGAGCATATAAGAGCAGAGTCAACAGAGAGAGAACAGAGGGTGGGGGCAGAGGACTGTGCAGCAGAGTGCGGTGGAGACCAGTGAAGACCAGAGAACGCCAGAGAGCCCAGAAAGAGTGAAGGTTCGCTGCGGGCTGGGAGGCCTGCCCTGTCTCTGCTTTCAGTCATAAGAACTGTCTGATGGTCTCAGGTGCCTGTAATGGCGGGGGTTCCTGGTGTTTCTCCCTCTGGCCCGGGATCCATCATTGATTTCTGGTAATATGGTGTAGTGCCAGCAAGGCACAGCAGGTTTTCTATGATCTGGGCAGATGGATAAAAGAGGAGTCCTAGAGTCCTCAGTGGCTTTTTCCTGCTTTTAATGATCTTTCTACACCATTTGTAGGAAGGCAACCAGGTGCCTCCTAGCCCTTCTAGCCTGCAGTGAATCATCACTCTTTCAGGGCTCTCTGGATTGAAAGTGATTCAGTCAGACTTGTAGGTGGGGGACCCTGAAAGAGGATACAGGGCAGAGCAGGCAGTAGCTTGGGATTCCCTTACTCTCTTGAGATGCTCTGATACACCCAATTCCTGAGAAATGCTCTCTTCCTGACATCTGAAGAAGAAAGAAATATCCAGCAGCCAACCTCCAAAGGAAGAAGAGAAGCCAAAAAGCATCACAGAGAAGCCAAAGAGCTTTGCAGAGGCTGGGCTGGGCACACCTGCCTCCCATCTTCCTCTGACACTACCTGGAAGTAGCACCAAAGGCCCCAGGCCTGGTGCCTCTAAGAGCTGTTTGTTGTTAGCGTGGGCCAGCAACTCACAAAAAGCTGTAACACTAGTAACCAGGTGATTAGCACTAATAACCAGTGGCTTCCCAGCCCTGTTGATGGGTGACCAGCACTCTTTGTCTACCTCTGAGAGCTGTTAATCATCCCACACCACCTCCCAGTGTGCTGCTTCCATTGCTGTCTGGCCCAGTCTGGCCCCAGTGCTGTTCTTCCCAACCTTCAGGCTGCGGCTGCGGCTGCTGCAGTGTTCTCAGTGGCCTGGTCTTTGAATACCTCCAGCTGTGGTGATTCGAATCCTGGCGTGCTGCTTGCTGGTGTGCTGTGAGCTTCAGGCCCTCGTTGATGGGACAACACCATCTTGGATAAGCGGCCCTTTGTTTGGGACTTTTGGACACTGGGCACCATCTGAGGTAAGATAGCTGTTTAGAGACTCTTGGAGACTCTTTGTTTCCCCTGTTTGTTAAATAAACACCACTGATGTTGTTCTCTGAGCCTGAGTGGTCTTGCAATTGTGTGTGGGTGAAGAACCCATAGACCGTGACCTATCCTCTTTTGGGAATTGTCCTTGGATGGCTATAACTCCCCTATAGCCCTGGTGTAGCACTCTTTGATGACTGTAGCACTCTTTGATGACTACTTGTTCAAGGTAGAGACTGTCAACTTGAGCCTACAACTTCTCGGGCTAGGCGGCTGCCATTCAAGCCTTTTGGGGGAAGGCCTGTTAAGTGGCCTTTTCTGGGAGCTGAACAGGGTCCACCTGTGGCTTCCTTGTGACAGAGGGTCTCTAAAACTGGCTTCTGTGTTATACTTAACACCTGTCCCACCACTGCCTGGGGCATTGGAGGAATTATGTTCACCAATGGTGATTGTGACCTTTAATTAGAGTTTAAACACCCAGGCTTTGGCAGTAGAGTTTGTGCCGCTGAAGAAAGATCTGTTCATGGAAGTTGCTGGGAACAGACACTGAACACAGCACCCTCTTTGCCTCTTTGGTTTCCACCCAAGACAACAATCCCTGAAAGAATTGAGAGAGGTCTGCAAGGGAGGCAGTCTTCTACTGATAGCACCCAGAGACCCTAAAAACCAACCACCCGTCATCTGTCTATATGTAGTCTCAACCTGCACTTTCCAAATCACCCCATTCCTTCCTGTATTCCTGAGAAAAAATTTCGGTTGAAGAATCTGCACAGCAACTAAGGGATCAGGTTTAGCCTAAGCCTGCTGGGGAAGCTCTGACTGAAGAACTGGCCTAGAGGAGAGTGTGTTTGCAGATCTCCCCTCAGGTTGCCTACCAGCAAACCCTAGAGTCTAGAAGCATTGGTAGTTTCTAGTAACTACATCATTGCTCCTACTGCCCTGCCCTGTGTCTGCACTAGAGCTTCAGTAATTCAATCAGGTGTGGAGAATTCAGCCTACAAAGCAACAGACAACAGTGTCCTGGGCAACCAATCTAGTATTACATACTGAAGTGTATAATTTAATTTTAATTTTTATTTATTTAAGATTATGCATACAGGCTGGGGTTCAGGCCAGAGGTATGGGGTGGGGAGAGGATTCACCAGAGACAGAGTGGGGAGCAGAACAGGCAGATAGTACACTCAGATAGTACACTCAGAAGTACACTACTGAGAGGAGCCGTGGGTGAGTCAGGAGAGGTCTGCTGCACCATGTGGGAAGCTCCTTGGCCAGTGATCGAACTCATACTGCAGTGGCTCAGGATAGCTTCATAATGCTGTGACTTAACCCACTGTGCCACCAGGGAGGCCCTGAAGTCTGTAATTTTAATATATTAGGTATCAATATCAATATAAGAAAACTGTCTAGTTAAGTCCACAGTCTAGTTAAATCCTCTCCCTTTCCCTCCCTCCCTCTCATCTAAAATATATGTATATATATTTGAAACACACATATGTGAAGAGTTTGGGTGAATAGTTTGGGATCAGCAGTCTTGGAAAATTAGAGCATATTTTGTGCTACCTACATGAAACATATAACCTCTCTAAGTTTTACTTCCATGTGCTTAACATGTAGAATGACAGATACAAGAGTCCTTCATAGGTTGTGAGAATTAGATAAGCTAAAAGCTAAAAGGCACACACACAGTGGCTGGACTTGATACAGAAATTGAATTTCATAAGAGTTTATATTGTGCAGCATGATAGGAAGTCTATTCATGACCACAAAAATTACTGCCTAGTGAGTTATCCAGATCTTTCCCATTTTACTTTTGTTAACATTTTTGAGGATTAGGAATTTAGAAAAGATTTGTTTAGACAGATATTTCTTGCATTCTCTCTTGTAGTTGCAATTAGATATCTGTGTAACTGTAGTCATCTGAAGGTTTAACAGTGTTAAACCTCCAAGTTGGTGGGCTCGTGGGGCTGACATTCTATGCCAGTTATCAACTGGAAAGCTCAGGGTCCAGCATGGAGGCTTCAGAGTCCTTGGACTCCTTATGGTGGAGTGTTCCCTAGAGTTGCATCTCAAGAGAACCACGTGAGAACTGCAGGAGCTTCATGACTTAGCTATAGATTCTGATCACATCACTTCTGCTGTATTCTATTGGTGAAGTTGTAAAAGCCCGATCAGATTCAAGGTAGGGGCATAGATTCTGCCTCAAAATGGAAGAATCTGAAATGTGAAAAAAATTGGGGGCCATATGCTATTTTTATTTTGCTTCTAATTAAAACTATTTTTATTGGTTTACCACACTGTATATTATTTAGGGGAATAGTTCACACCTCACCACCAATCCAAGTGCCAGGCCCTGTGTTAAGTGTTAGAGCTATAAAGATAGATAAGACCTTGTATTAGTCATGGTTCTGCAAGGAGGCAGAATAGTCTCTCTTTCACTTCTCCTTCTCTCTCTTTCCTTCCTCCTTCCCTTTCTCCTACCTAAAATTTATTATGCACAATTAATTCTTGCAATAATGGAGGCTGACGAGTCCCATGATTTACCATCTGTAGCTGGAGACTCAGGAAAGCCAGTGGCGTAGTTCAGTCTGAGTCTTGTGTCCTGAGATCCAGGGGAGGTGATGGTGGAATTCCTAGTCTGAGGACAGGAGAAGGCTGATCTCCCAGCTCCAGCAGCCAGTAGAGAAAAGGCAAATTCTCCCTTCCTCTGCTTTTAATCTCTCTATGTCCTCTATGGATGGGATAATGCTCACTCACACAGGAGAGGGCAAAATGCTTTACTGAGTCTACTGACTCAAATTTCATCCAGCAACAACCTCATAGAGGCACCTGGGAATAATGCTTTGCTAATATTGAGGCACCTATTGATCTAGAAATGACACATAAATGCAGTCATTACAGACATTATCTCTTTTACCAGGAACTTACAAGGGGCAACCACAGATGCACAATTACAATGCCATTTGGTAGAAGTATTTACAAACTACACAGAATAGAGAACATGTAAATGTGCCTGAAAGAGCTGGGAGAGAGCTTCACAGATGTCTTGAAGAATGATCAGAGTTTGCTGATTGGAGGAGAGGTAGAATAATCTGAGCACAAGATAAAGCATTTACAAATGGAGTAGATTAAATTGTCTTTGAATTTGTTAGTTATAACTTCCTTGTAGCGAAGCATTTTTTTTTTTTTTGGTATTCGTCAGGTGGTATAATTTGCACCTTTGATGAGGTTACATCAAATCTACAGAGTTCAGGCTCTGTTACTAAGTTTTCAGCTTCCAGTAACAGAATGCTCAGTTAAAGTGGCTCAGAGGACATGTGATCTCACATTAGCAGAGATCTGGTATAGCTGCAAAGTTGGTAGATTCTGTGACTCCATGATGCTATAAGACCCAACCTTTTTCCATTCATTGTCAGCCTAAATGTGTTGGTTAGATCAAGGTCCAGTCTCCACATACCAATATCCAGAGGCAGAAAGATGGGCATTCTTCTTATGTCCCTTTTTCGGCGCCAACAAGGTTTTTCTGGAACTGACTTCCTTTTACTTCTCTGATGGGTCAAAATTGGGTGACAGGGCACCTCACTGAACCCTGGCTTGGACAAGGAGGGATCACCAGAACAAAACGAACTGACTTCCTTTTACTTCTCTGATGGGTCAAAATTGGGTGACAGGGCACCTCACTGAACCCTGGCTTGGTCAAGGAGGGATCATCTGAACAAAACAAAGGTGACGTGTAATGCAATAGCTTTGGGTAGGTAACCAAGATGTCTGCTCAAACCCTGAGGCCTGTTACACCATATGGTAAGAAGCCAGCATCTCTTTGGGACTAACTCCTGCTGTCCAAGGTCAAATGTTATATGGCAGCTTTTGAAGAAGATTCTTAATTCTTTGTGTGTTAATTATCAGCCAAACTTAAGCCCTTTCTCCTCCTCCTTTCTCCATAACTCTATGCAGGTGGGCTCTGCTAATTAGGCTCTCATTATTTAATTCACTAAGGCACTGTGTTTTGCTTGAGAATATAGTATATTTCTGTTTTCAGAAATCCTGTTGCCCTTACGGCCTCCAGGCCAGGCCAGGCTGGAGATGGCTTTGTTTGGCAGGATGAGCTGGGTGGTTTGTAGTGTTTGCTCATGCTTCTGTCTCACCACAAACTCCTGCAGGGTAATTACTTGAAGGAAAACCTTACTAGACAGCTGGGAAGCATGGCTGTTAAGGACTGCCAGAGATGAAAATTTATTTCTCACCTGTGTGGTTTCCAGAACCTCGTGGGGCTGAGTAATGAACAGCTTCCAGTAACCTGCAGAGAACATAGACTCCAGGGGAACTGTATGGTGTTTCAGTCTGGGATTATATCCACTTCTTTACAGCAAGTGCCCCAAATAAACCAGTGTCTAGAGAATTATACCCCTACAAAAGTACTCAAGTTTACCAGGTCTTTATCTTTCTTTTAGCATTTTGTGTCTTTATGCCATTTCACTTTGTGTATTATTCCTATCTTTACAACACTCAGAGTTCTCAGGAAAATATTTGTGGCATAATGACTGCACACTGTTTCCTTATTGATCTTGGTAATCGCCTTTCTTCTGTAGATGCAAGTTCAAGAGGCTCCCAGCTTATTAAATCTTGCCTACAAACTTGCCTACGATTACTGGACATGTTAGGGCAGGGTTTTCCACCAGGAGATTCCCCATCCCACCCAAGGGGAACCAGATGCACCTTCGTGGCTTCTTACATTACACATTTGCTCCCCTCCCCCTTTTGAGCCTCTGCCTCTGTAAGCAACTGTGACTCTTGAGAGAGACTTTTCAGCTGCGTTGGCTCTAGCATGTTCTGTTAAGTTTGGGCCAAAAAGGAAGTATTCTTGTTTTTTTGTTAGTCCAGTATCCTGTTGATTATTAAATCATCATCTTTTCCAGTGGGATCCAGGTGTTCCCTGGATTCCTATTTCAACAAATATGCCTGTCTGTGTATTTACAGAGGCAGTGTCTCTTCATTTTGTGATATCTGTGGGACTGTCCTCTAGTATTAAAATAAATAGGCCACAAAGATTCACTCTGTTTCATCTGTTAAAAATCTGAAAGGTTTCATTTTCTATTAGGATTATATTGGAATTTGATTGCCTTGTGGTAATAAAATACCAAGGTTTCTGCCAGAAGGTAATCCATTGAAATTACACAATCCGAAACCCTTTGGATTAGAGTAAAAAATGTAGGTATAACTAAACAGTTAATTCTAACCTATTAAATTAATAATTGCAAAATGATGAATGTGAGCCTTGTTCCTAATCTTCCAAGTTAGTAATAAAAACTGTACTTAAAATATGACGTATGAATTCTCTGCTAATATTTACTACAGGGAATAATCACTTTATTTAAAAATAACAGTGGCCAGAATAAGGATGAAAAGTAATTTGACTTGCATTACATTGATAATATTTTGGAAAATAGTGAGGAAATTGGATGGGAAAGATTGGAATAGAATTAAAATATTAGCTATTATTTATATAATGCCTCTGATGTGCCAGGATCTGGACTTTTTTTTTTTTTTTTTTTTTTTTTTTTACCATTTAGGGTGATTTTACAGCTAGTAACAGAAAATCCTAGTCACACAAGATGGAAATTTATTATTTTTTTACTAAAATTTTTTTAAAATTTATTTTTGCATAGAAGAACTGGGGTTCTTTTGCATAGAAGAACTGGGGTATAGGTCAGAGGTGCAGGGAGTGAGAGGATTCACCAGAGAAGGAGTTGGGAGCAGAACAGGTGGATCTACTGAAATACACTGCTGAAGGGAGCAGCAGGCAAGACAGCAGAGGTCTGTTGCACCATATGTGGGTTAGCTCCCTGGTGGGGGATTGAACTTAGGCCTTAGCTGTGATATGCTGAGACTTAACCCCTAGGCCACCAGGGAGGCCTGAGATGGACATTTATTATCTCATATAACAAGAAGTATAGAAACAGATTTTCAGGTAGGTTGAAACAGATTTTCTTTTTTTTTTTAGATTTTCAAAACTATCATCAAGGAGTCAGATTGTATATGTTTCTTTGTACTGCTGCTCTTGGGTGATCTCAGGGTCAGACGATTGCTGCAGGAGTTCCAGGCTTCACATTTAGGGACAATATCCCAAAGAGGTACAAAAACCAACCAACCAGATACAAAACATTCCTATTTTATTCCTTTTTAATTTTTTTAGGAGAACACCTTTCCCAGAAGTCTCTTGGTGGTCTTCACTGATTATTTTAGCTAAATCCCCATTCCTAAACCCTCATTGGTAAAAGAAACAGGATTACCCCATTGGACCAAAGAAATCAGATTGCCTGATTACCAGACAATCCCCTAGAGCTTGGAATTAATTTTTTTCTCGAACACCTGGCTATGTGGAAGAGGGTGAATACCCTAATAAAATTATGGTTTATAAGAAAGAAAGAAGGGAAAGTGGAGATAAATATTGGCTAGCAAATCAACATTCTGCTACATGAGTATTGCCATCTTTTTATGTCTATATATTTATAATGCCTAAGTCTCATGAAAATTGCAAGAACAATATTAAAAATCATATATATGGAAGTTCTTCAATACCAATGTTTTAAAACAGTGGTATCCTTTCTTCCAAACAGATCTTGCACCAGAATACAACAAAGATAAAAATATATGTTTAATTTCAAATAATGAAATGGGCAACTATAAAAACCCAGTGAAGCTATTTTGATGAACACAAATCTTTGAAATTGTCAGTTATGGATGATTATGGCATTATATGCACACCAAAAGCTGAAAAGAGATCAGTGCTGATCTATACCCTTCCTGATCATTGTCACATAAGTTTAGATATATACATAGAAACTGCAAAAGTCTCAATATTCATTGTGAAGGCTTCATACAAATGCTGATCTCACCGTACAGTTAGTGTGTTGAATTTCAATGGATTATAATTGTATGCATAATTTTGGAGATTTCTTTCCTTAGGATACTCCCTTCTATAAGAAGCATGCCCACTTGGTGTTGTGTCCTCTTCTTTCTCACTGGTTCCTACTTCTTTGGCTATGATTTTGGTGATCTTGGGATATACGCTACTCAGGTTCTCTCTCTCTCTCTCTCTCTCTCTCTCTCTCTCTCTCTCTCTCTCTCTCTCTCTCTCAATGGCTGATGTGCAGAATGATGTGAACATGATTAAATTCAAATTGACCAAGTATTATGTCAAATTGTTCCACAAAGTGGTTGAACCAACTTACACACCCATAGAAAATGTGCAGGACTTTCTGATTTCCCAAAACTTCACTATCGCTTATGAGGTTAAACTTTGCTATCTGATGAGTTTACAAAAGCAACTCAATGTTTTAACCTGACTTTCTGATTACTAATGATATTAAACACTTACTATGATTTTTGATGATTTGAGTTATCCTTTCACAAGTGAACACCTCTTCCTTGTTCATGTTTATTTTCTGTGTTGTTTGCCATTTTTTAAAAAGTTAGTTAATTGCTTAATTTTTAATTGTGGTAATAGCTGGATACCACCATCAGGTGTTACCACTATAGTGCAACTAATAGCTACAATCTACCACCGTAGTCCTTTGTACTTCCTTCCCTCTCTGTTCTTACCCCTCATGCATCCCTTTACCACTTGTTGCTTCAGTTCTGTAGTCAGCTTTCAAGGGGTAGTTATTAAGTTTGTCTTTATCTGACTCAGTATACTTACTTTACATTCCATATATTAGAGACATCATCTGTTATTTATCTTTCTCCTTCTGACATATTTTACTTAGCCTTATCCCTTCCAGTTCTATGCATGTTGCTGAAAATGGTATGACTTTGTCTTTTTTGAACACTGAGTAGTATTCCATTTTTTGTGTTTGTATAATTATATATATATTATATAATATATAATATATAATATATAATATTATATATTATATTAAACATATATATATATTGCTGCAATAGTGCTGCATTAAACATGGGAGTGTATGTTTCCTTTTGAATTAGTGTTTTTGAATTTTTTTGGTAGATACCTAGGAATGGAATTACTGAGTTGAATGGCAGATCCAGTTTTAATGTTTTGAGACTACTTTCCATAAGGGCTGCATCCCACTAGCAGTGTAGGCGGATTCCCTTTTCTCCACATTCTTTCTAGCACTTGTTCTTTCTGAACTCTTTGATAAGGGCCATTCTCAGAGGTGAAATGGTACTACATTGTGGTCTTGATTTGAGTTTCTCTAGTAGTAAGTGATGGTGAACATTTTTTCCAGATGCCTGTTTGCTGTCTGAATGTCTTTTTTGGAGGATTGTCTGTTTAGTTCTTTTGCCCAAATTATGATTGGGTTGTTTGTTTTGCATTTGTGGAGTTTTATTAGTTCTTTGTATTGCTTTGATATCAGTCCTTTGTCAGATGTATGGTATACAAATATTTTCTCTAATTCAGTAGGGTATCTTCATTTTAGTTATGGGTATTTTTTTTTTCTCAATGCAGAAGCTTTTTCATTTGATGTAGATGCAGTTGTTTATGTTCTCTTTTGTTTTCCTTCCTCTTGGGATGAATCCCTGAAGGTATCACTAATCTAATGCTGTGAAATGTTTTGCCTCTGTTTATCTCTATGTATTTTATGGCTTCAGGTTTTATATCTAAGTCTTTTGTCCATTTTGATTTGATATTTTTTATGATGTGAGATTGTGGTCAAGTTCCTTTCTTTTGCCTGCAACTATTCAGTTTTCTGAACACCTTTTATTGAAGAGGCTATCCATGTTCGGTTTATATACTTGGTTCCTTTGTCATAGAATAACTATCTACATAGGTGTGGGTTTGTTTATGGACTTTCAATTCTTTCTATTGGCTTGTGTGTCTGTTTTTGTTCCAGTACCAGGCTGTTTTAATTATTATGACTTTATAATATAATTTGAAGTCTGAAAGTGTGGTACCTCCCTTCTCCTTTTTTGGCAGGATTGATTTTGCTATTCAGGGTCTTGTGGGATTCAGTATGAATTTCAGTAGTGTTTGTGCCAGTTCTTTGATAAATGTCATTGATGATTTTATTTGGATTCCACTGAATCTGCTTATTGCTTTGAGTAGGATGGCCATTTTGACAATATTGACTTTTCCAGTCCATGAGCAGGGAATATTTCTCTATTTCATTGTTTCTACTCTTTCTTTTAACAATATCTTGTAATTTTCTTTATATAGATCATTTACCTCTTTTTCCGGGTTTATTCTTAAGTATTTAATTTTTGTATGTGTAATTGTAAATGGTATCACTTGCTTAATTGCTCACAAATTTGTCTCATTGTTTGTATATAAGAAGACAACTGATTTATATGTTGATTTTATACTCTGCCACTTTGCTAAACTTATTATTTCAATAGTTTTTTTCTATGGAAACTTGGTACTTGAATGTGTATATTATCATGTCATCTGCAAATAATGGTTGCTTTTCTTCTTTCCCAATTTTGATTCCTTTAATATCTATCTTTTGTCTAATTGCTCTAGCTAGAATTCCAATACAATGTTGAATAGTAGTGATGAGAGTGGACATCCTTGTCTTGTACCAGATATTAGTGGAAAAGATTTCAGTTTTTTTTTTGCCATTGAGAATATTGTTGGGGGTGGGGAGGATGTCCTGAACAAATATTAGCTGTGGGTTTGTTTTAAATGACTTTTATTGTGTTAAGGTATGTTCTGTATATCCCCAGTTTTTTTGAGAGTTTTCATCATAAATGCAAGTTGGATTTTATCAAATGCTTTCTCAGCATCTACTGATATGACCATATGATTTTTAATCTTTCTTTTTGTTGATGAGATGAATTGATTTTCTGACGTTGAACCATCCCTGTGTCCCTGGGATGAATCTCAGTTGGTCTTGGTGTGTGATCCGTTCAATGTTCAGTTGTTTGATTTGGTTTGCTAGGATTTTATTAAGGATTTTGCATCTGTTTTCTTTAGGGAGATTGGTCTGTAATTTTCTATTTTGTGTTTTCTTTGTTTGGCTTTCGTATTATAGTAATGATGGCCTCAAAAAAATATTTGGATGTATCCCTTCTTTTTCAGTTTTTGAAGAATTTGAGCAAGCTAGGCATTAGTTCATCTTTGAAGGTTTGGTAAAATCATTTGTGAAGACTTCTGGTCATGCTGTCTTGTTTTTGGGGAGTTTGGATTACTGTTTTATTTCCTTGCTTGTTATTGGTTTGTTCTAGGTTCTATTTCTTGCCTATTCAGTCTCAAATGATTGTATAATCCAAGAATATGTCCACCTCTTCTAGTTTTTTGAATTTATAAGTGTATAGGTGCTGATGATAGTCTCCAGATATCCTCTGACTTTCTGTAGCATTTGTTGTGATTTATACTCTTGTTTTTAATCTGATTTACTTGAGTTTTCTCCCTTATTTTCTTGCTGAATGTTGCCAGAGGCTTGTCTATTTTGTGTATTTTTTTTTCCAAAGAGCCAGCTTTTAGTTTCATTGATATTTTGTACTGTCTTTTAAATTCAAGTTCATTTACTTCTGCTTTGATTTTTAAAATTTCTGTACTACTGGCCTTTGGATTTGTTTGTTCTCTTCTAGTTCCTTGAGTTGATAGTATGCATAAATATGTAAACTAAATTAATGTTATTTCTAAAAATTATCACTTTCAAAGTATGACTCTTCTCAATTAATTCTTAAATCAGAATTGCCAATGTTTGTGTTTTCCAGGCCCCATTACCGCCCATGTTATCAAAAGAAGCATTTATCAAAAGAAGTTAGAATACCAAAAGAAACCATTAGAATAGGCTCTTAAGCTGGCTTTGCAATTACATAGAACAAACCTCTTTTTTGAGTCTAGCTTTGGGAATGTTGTTAAACCTGTTTGATTCATCACCTTTTCACTCCATCCCCACAACATAAGAGTTAAAATCCTGCTCCACTGTTGTTTTAGGATTTTCTTCTGAGATGCTGACACCTATTATGCAAGTTTTGATGCTTGCTCCATTGACTATGTATGATAAGTCATTGACATCCATGATAGAACTGTTGTACAGTCAACAGTTATTTTAAAACACACTCAATGGAAATAAGCATTCTGATTTCAGAGATGTTAAAATGTGAAAACCTGGGCACCTTAGAATTGATAATACTTTATATTTTATTTCCATATAAATATGTTATTTTATGCTTTATTCTACTTCCTCATTGACATACCTCCCCTCCCACCCACATCTCCCCCTCCTTTCCTTCATTCTGTTGGCTCAACTTTTCTTTGATTCCTTTTGCTGGACTGAATTTCCACATTTTATTTTATTATTTTTCAGGAAACTTAAATTTTTAACATTGACATTTGATTTGACCAGTTTTAATCAATAGTTCCATTCACTTCTCTAATAATTTACTGAACTGTGCTTTGACTCTGTTCCCTCCTCAATTTACAAGCCATTGTTACCTAGAATCATAGTCCTAATTTATTCTGAGCCATTCAAAATTGATCATTATCATCATTACTATATATTTCACAATCAATACTTAGATTTACCCATGCCTCTAAATATGCTCCCTTACATTTAGACCTTATTTTTGCCTTGTCCATACATATTGCTTTTTCTATCTGAGTTCAGTTTCTTTCTTCCTGAGAAACACCTATAGTCTGAAAATGCATTATGCCCTCACTCTAAAAGATTGTTTAAAAAGTTATGAGTTTGAAAGAGAGTGCATGTGGTTTCTGGTACAGAGTGTATATAAATCAGATTCTAATCCTGCCCTTGTCTTCAGATTTAAAAAAAAAAATAAGATTATTATTTTCTCTTGTTTAAGTTAGGAGGCAGGGCTCTTTTCATTAGCCTTTCACTGAAATAGAAGACTTTCTATGGTTCCAACTTATTTCCACAAGTTAGTCCCACTAGGTACGTGGATAAGTCTACTTTTTTACCCTCCATTCCTGTTCACCTTTCTAGATTTCAGGCTCATCTTTATTGCTGGCTGTTGGGGATTTCTCTTTCTACCTTCTAAGTGCAAGTCTGCATCACATTTTTATCTGGCATTTCTTGTTGTTTTGTGGCAGGAATGTTTTGCGTTGAACCAGCATGCCTTTATGATAATACTGTATTTTTGTTATAATGCATTTAAAAAAATTAAACATTAAGATATATTAAAATGGAAAATTTGAGTGTTTCGTTCAATTTCTGGTTCTATGGTAGTTATATTGGCTTTCTAGAAAATGTGATATTTAAGATACTGCTCCGTTTGAAAAACATAGTAAGTGACTGGGCAGGCATGAGATCCCAGACCCACAGTGGATGGAACAGATTATAGACAAGAGATCTTCCCTCAAGGTTTGCCTGCCTAGGGCAGACACATACCTGAGGTGTTAGAAAGCTGCTCCCATGGCAGATTTGGAATTGTCACCTCCTAGAGTAGCTGATGTATGTGCCAGTGAACTTCTCTAATCTGCTGATATGCAGCTTCAGATAAGTAAATGTCACCTGGAAAGGTCAGTGTAATTAATCATTATGTAGAAAGAAGAGAGACTATCTTTTTGTATATCTATCGGCTGTTTACATTTCTTTCACTTTGACAATAAAAGGAATTACTCATCCTTTATCTATAACATGATGTGAAATGAGAACTCTCATAGCCTGGTAGTATAAAATAATACAAAATAGTATAAAATAGTGTAACCAAATTGATTTTGTCTCTTTCAGTCAGTTTGGGTATAGAACAAACCATTCCCAAACCTACCAGTTTAGAAAGAGCAAACATTTATCATTTCTCACAGAAAAACTACACAGTTTTTCTGGTGTGGGATAGCTCAGCTGAGGCTGAGTGGTCTCAGACTGTTTCATTCTGCGAGTTGGCAGACTCCTTGATATGGATGGATCTCAGCTGGAACATCTTGTCTCTGCTCCACATGAACTCTCATTCTCCATTAAGGTTGTCCCAGCTTCTTCATGTAGTGATCTCAGCCTCCCAAACAGTGGCAAGAGAAGGCAGGCTTAACACACAAGTACTTGTCAAGCCTCTGCTTGTTTTATGTTTGTTAATGTTCCATGAACCAAAGCAAGTGATTTGATGGGAGATGAAAGTCATGTTGTGAAAGAGTGTGTGTGGAAGGATGGAGGTAAACTTTTGAGCCTTTGTTATAATCTACCATTACATGAAAAAAGACATCATTTTTTGTGTTGATGCTAGCAAAGCACTTACTTGCACATGTATATCAGAAATATTGAATTAATGTATGTCACACGTAGACAAGGAAGTTTATCTCTGTCTCTTTTTATTATAGAAGGAAATTGGAAACTACTAAAATCTATATTCAGTAGGGAGTGATAACCAAAAGAAAAAACCCTAACAGTGCTACTGAAAAACAGAAAGGAGTTAAAGAGAATGTGATAGATTTATATATATGACTCTAAAAAGACATTTTTAAGTGAAAAAGCCAGTTGTTAAATCATACACACTTCATACCTCCTGACACACACAAAAGCTAAATCCTTGAAATTACATATGATTCCCTCAGGTATATGAAAAATAAGATGTTCAGAAGGGTTCACACTGGGTTGAAAAATAGTAGTTACTGTTCTGAAGAGAGAGATTGAGTTCTGTTCAACAAGGAATTTTGTTTCACTTTTCTGTGGATCATTTGTATTTTTTTTTATGAAATTATGCATCTACATCTTATTAACTTACAAATGAAGAAAGTTTAAATTTAGGAAAAGGAAAACCTTAGTAGGATTTTCATGCATTTGACTTCAGTCTTACTCAAGTAACTGTGGACATGGAGCTGCATTTGTACATGAAACTTTCTCTTCTCATTTCCCTGCGGTCACATGTACTGCTTGTTTGGGGTATTTCAAGGTTAGTAAACTGGATCCAAGTAAGGATAAACTCCTGGGACTTATCCCTTTAAAAATACAACATTTAACCTAGTCATTATGGTGCCCAGAGTGCCAATTGGCATAAATCCTTGTTTGTGTAGTTTTGGGGTCCTTTCTACAAATGCTATGCAAAATGTTATAGTATCATTTTTCCTAAATAATTTCAACATAGCCTGACTTTAGTTGGTGATTACTCTTTTGTGAAACATCCAGAATCTAGTAAATTATAATTTTGAGCCTGACAAAGTAAAAATTAAATTTTTGCCATTTCCTGTTCATTCCAGTGAAAATCTTTATCTTCTAAAATTTCTGAGTTTTTTACTGTTTAGTATATAAAACTAGTCCACTGTCTGGAGGGACTGACTAAATCATTTCATGACTGTCTATACCGCCTCTTTGTGGTTCTGTGGGTAAGTAATGACAGACAAATACCAAAGTAGATCTTTGGCATGCCCATATAAGTTACAGACAGCATGGCAAGGAATGCTTCATTTTATTGCCCAATTAGACTAGAAACAAACAGAAACTAAAAATAAAGACTCATAAAATTATAACCACTTGGTTTATCAACCACCAAATGTTGGTGCTGATAATTATGTAATATTTTCTTATTAATCTGTACCTAAAAGTATTTCTTTGTGCCTGTACCTAAAAGTATTTGTTTTATTGATTTGCTATCTTGAAGGGAAAATTTAAAACTACTATGAGGAAATGAAAGTTTTAAAAATAAAGTTTTTCACAAATGTATTAGCTTTTAGGTTTTAAAAATTCTGTGTTCTTTCTTCTTTTATCTGTTTTTCCTACTTATATACAGTTTTTTGTAAAATATACACATGGCTTCTTGATGCAAGGGTTTGTGTGGGGATTCTATTGAGATTATAATTTTTAGACTTCCTGTGTCCTTTGTAAATGCTGATGTTCTTATTGTGTGAAATCATATTGCAACTAATGTAGGTACGAAATATTTCACTGTTAACATTTTCTTCAAATTTAATGGGCATTAAAGTACTTTATTTTTTAAAGATTTTTAAAATTTATTTATACATATAAGAGCTGGGGCGTAGGCCAGAGGTGGGGGGTGGAAGGGGTGGGAGTGGGAGGGGCTGAGAGAATTCACCAGAGAGGGAGTGGGGAGCAGAACAGGCAGATCTACTGAAACACACTGCTGAGGGGAGCAGGAGAGGTCTGCTAGCTATGTGGGTTAGACCCCTCCTTGGGGATCAAACCTATGCTGCAGTGGCTGACAATAGCTTGATAGTGCTGAGACTTTAACCCTTGTGCCATCAGGGAGGCCCACACTGAAGTACTTTAGATAGAACTGTTAAAGTATATCACAAGCTAATTACACTGGTCAACAAATTTTTACAAAAGTCATATCACTAAAATAAAATTAATCATTTCCTATCAATTTGTATGTGCTCAACATGAATATGACAGTCAAATCTAATTTTGGCTCTAGTTTTTTTTGTAATCTGCAATAAATTGATGTTTACATCATGAAACACATGCCAATCACTGGTTAACAAATTTTTACGAAAGTCGTGTTACTGAAATAATATTAGTCATTTCCTATCAATTTGTATGTGCTCAACACAAATATGACAGTTAAATTCTAATTTTGGCTCTAGTTTTTTTTTAAATCTGCAATAAATTGATGTTTACATCATAAAATGCATGCCAATAGTACTAGGCCTATGGTTAATACCTGTAAAATATCAAGTCATAGACTACTTCTTAGATTTCTCTGCTTGTCTCTTGTACAGCTGTTCAGGAGCATCTCTGGGGAGTGTCCAGCCATAGTCAGCCAGCATTGTAGTGGACCATTTTCCCTGGTATCTTTGTTCCATTGATGTGATATCTTGATGAAAACATTCGCCATGTTCATCACTAACCATACCACCGTTTTCAGGGAAGAAATCCAGATGGGAATGAAGGAAGTGGATCTTTAGAGACATATTGTAGTCAAGTTTCTGATACTGCATCAGAATGTCTTCTACTAGTTCCTTGTAGTTTTCTGCCCTAACATTTCCAAGAAAGTTGGTAGACACTAGGCGAAAAGCATTCCATGCTTGTTTCGCATCACCCTGCAGCAAGTTGTTGAACCGGTCATCTCAATGCAGATGGAATGTTGGGGTAGACTATTCTCGACTCCTTTTGCTTCATTATTTTGCCGGAAAGAGGAGGAACCAAGCAGAAGGAACAGTCTTTTATGTGGTTGCTTGGCTCTCACCACACCATGGGGACTGCAAACAGCATTGATGGTCTCTTGCCATTTAACCACTGTGAAAGCTGTGTTGTACATGTAGCACAGCATATATGTGGGGCCCAAGGCTTGTCTTGGTCACCAACCTTGCATCTAAAGTCAAGATGATAAGCCTTCTTCACTTGAGAAGTGATACTTTTCTTCTGGTTGGCAAATGTCACTTCCCCACAAATAGAGCAGAAATTTTCCACTCTATTAACGCACTTTCGAGGCATGACTGATCTGTATTGTGCCTAAATGGAGAAAATAAATAATAACAGTTCTATGGAACAGTAGCTTAAACTGTCTCACACAAAGTCTGAAATATTTTCAATGCTCAACCTTTCCGACAGGGCTTTATCTAGTGCACTGCTAATGTCAGCTTATTTCAGCAGTCGCCTGGCAGTAGCATTGCATTGCATCAGAAAATGATGCAATCAACTCTGGATGATGTGTGCATAATGGAATTATGCAATTTGATGCAATATTACATCATTCTAGCCTGATTTAGGATGTTGTTGCAGTCCTACTGGATAAATTTACACGGTGAAACATATAAAATGAATTATATGAGATATCTTCAAAATGAGAGCTAATAAAAAATTTTCAGGGTTATATTCATGTTCAGCACACCAAGATACTATAGATTAGGGCCTTTTTAAGTCATTTATGATCTCACTGTTGACCAGTGTTATAAGACAACTGTTACTTATTGTCAACAACTGAAGGCAAAGCGTTGGTCTGACAAGGAACATCATGGACATGTAAAGTCAAAAACTAATTTGTCAAAAAAATGTTTCCCATATGTTGGTGAAGTAGTATCTATATAAACATTCCTTATTAATAAACTCATTTACTATTAAATATTTGGACATTACAGTGAGCATTCTATAAATATTTAACTTTGATTTCACTAGATTTTTCTAAAAGTGAGATTATTTTATAGTAACATCTTTAGCCCACATATGTGAGTGAATATAGTTTAATGCTCATGTCAACTCACTAAAAGTTTCTATTAATACAGAAATGCTAGTTTCTGAATGGATATCTATTCTAAAGAGATCCACATTTTCATTAATCCAAGATGATTTATTTGCTTGATTATGGTGTATACTGGTTTCATATTTAGAAGGCTAATTCATTTTAAAAATATCATGTGAGAGGAGCATAGACATACATGGAGGAAATGACAACTCTGATGTTCTTCTCTGAGTGCCCTTCATTATCTTACATATATTATTGACACACAACTATTTGTGTGTGATAACTTGCAGCTCACTGATTTCTCTCTCGTGTGTATCTCTCCCCCAGGTTTACTTATATGCAGCATTGCTGCTAACTAGATTTCCTGGAAGGAGATTTCTCCTTTCTCTTGGTTGTGGTTCCATGAAGAGATGTTACCATGACTGGAAAGAACTTCATCTTCCACTCCTTACCTTCAGTTCACAGAGCTTGTCCTTTCAATGACTAACTGCTGTGTTCACAGCTTCTAGTGAGGAATTGAGCACATTGACGAATTATTTTCTCACCTTCAAGGTACTTCTCAGTCGGTAATGTCTATGTATGTTCACTGTTAACTGTTGGAACTCGTAACAGTGTGCTCTCCAAGATGTAACAGGGCTTACTTTCCATCCCTTTGTGACAGATTTAAAAAAAAAATTATTTATTTATGCATACAAGAACTGGGATGTAGGCCAGAGGTTTGGGGGGAGTAAGAGGATTTACCAGAGACAGAGTGGGGAGCAGAACAGGCAGACTGACATAAATACACTGCAGAGGGGAGCAGCGGGCGAGATAGGAGAGGTCTGCTGTGCTATGTGGGAAGCTCTCTGGCTGGGAATGGAACTCGTGCTGCTGTGACTGCAGGTAGCTTCATAGTGCTGAACTCAACCACTTGTGCCACCAGGGAGGCTCTCCTTGGACAGATATTTATATTATATTGGAAATTGTGTTCTTGTGGTTACATGGTAGAAATATTTTTTAGTAAATTTTATCAATTTGCCATTCATTTAAACAAAGAACGTAGGGAGTACAACTTTACACCTCAGCATATGCATGTCCTTCACTTATACTCTAGTGGAAATTTTTTCAAAGACCTCTGGCCAATTTTATTAATTTTTTTTGAGTGTGTGGTTTATTTTGTTTTTTTTTTTTTTAACTTTTAATGAGGTGCCATTATTATACATCCTTGTTAACTTTTTGAAAGTATAGGGTTTCTCCCCTCAAACGTGTTCAATAGCTCTCCCACCACCAAAGCACCTACAGTCCTCCACCACAGTCCATGTGCTCCCCCCTTAAATTTTCACATCTTGTCCTCTCCTTCTAGCTCCTCTTCGTCTTCTGGATGCTTCAGATTTATGATCAGCTTTTAAGGGTTGGTTTTAAAATTTGTCTTTCGTCTGACGCTTTGGTTTTTCAATATTGCACAAAAAAGCAAAATCATCCAGTATTTATCTTTATCCTTCTGGCTTATTTTGCTTAGTATAATCTCTTCTAGAACAATCCATGTTGCCACAAATAGCATGATTTTCTCTTTTTTAAAGAAGAGATTTATTTTTATTTATTTATGCATTCAAGAACTGGGGTATAGGCCAGAGGTGCAGGGGGTGAGAAGATTCACCAGAGACAGAGTGGGGAACAGAACAGGTGGATTTACTGAAATACATTGCTGAGGGGCGCAGAGGGCGAGACAGGAGAGTTCTGCTGTGCCATGTGGGCTAGCTCCCTGGTTGGGGAGTGAACTCATGCCACAATGGCTGGGGCTAGCTTGATAGTGCTGAGACTAACTCCTGAGCCACCAGAGAGGCCCTAGTTTACCTTTTTTGATCACTGAATAGTATTCTATTTGTGTATATATATACAGTTTCTTGATCCACTGATGTATTTTGGGGCATTTAGGTTGTTTCTATAGCTTGGCTATTGTAAATAGTGCTGAAATAAACATAGGAGAGCAGGTTTCATTTCAAGATAGTGATTTTGTGTTCTTTGGGTAGATCTCTAGGAGTGGAAATGCTGGATCACATAGCAGACCCATTTTTATTCTTTTATGGAGCCCCACATTACTTTCCACAGAGAATGAACCAATCTACATCCCCACCAAAGGTGTAAGAGTGTTCCTTTTTCTTGACATCTATTCATATAATCATATGATTTTTAATTTTCTTTTTGTTGATGTGGTGTATTACATTAATTGATTTTTGAATGTTAAAACATACTTGTGTTCCTAGTATATATCCCATTTAGTTGTGATACGTTACCTTTAATATATTGTTAGACTCTGTTTGCTAAGATTTTACTGGGAATTTTTGCATCTGTGTTAATTAGGGAAATAGGACTTTAGTTTTCTTTGTTTGTTTTGCCCTTGTTTGGTTTTACTATTAACATAGTGTTGGCCCCATAAAATGTATTTGGAAGTGTTCTGCCTTTTTCAATTTTTTGAAGGGTTTGAGCAGCATAAGTACTAATTCATCTTTGAGAGTTCGGTAGAACCCTCTTGTGAAGCCACCTGGTTTTTGAGTCTTGTTATTTTGGGAGAGTTTTGACTACTGTTTTAATTTCCTTGCTTTTTATTGGTTTGTTCAGGGCTTCTACTTCTTCCCTATTCAGTTTCAGATGATTGTATAATTCCAAGAATTTGTCCATTTTTTCTAGATTTTTTAATTTGTTAATATTTATAGTCTCTAATTGTCCTCTGAATATCTGCAGCATCTGTTGTGATTTATCCTCTTTTGCTTTGACCTGTTTATTTTTTTTTTTTTTTTTTAGTTTTTTCCCTTTTTTCTTGGTGAATCCCCCCCCCTCCCCCCGCAAGAACCAGCTTTCAGTTTCATTGAACTTTTGGACTGTCTTATTAATTTCTATTTCATTTACTTCTGCTTCGAATTTTAAATTTCTGTTCTAATGGCTTTTGGACTTGTTCTTCTTTTCCCAATTCCTTGAGTTGAGAGAAAGTGTTATGTATTTGAACTCTTTCTTGTTTCTTGATGTGGACCTATATTGCTATATATTTCCCTGCTAGTATTGCTTTTGCTGCATTCCATAAATTGGGTTACTTGTGTGCTTTTTCTTCTTTTCCAGATAGTTTTCAATTTCTTTGATTTCCTCATTAACCATGTAGTGTTTCAGTAGTGTATTGTTCAGTTTCCACATATAAAGGAAATTTTCTTTTGATAGTTGATTTCTAGTTTGAGATCTTTATCATCTGAGAAGATGCTAGGTATGATTTCATTCTTTGTTAATTTGTTGATATTTGTTTTGTATACCAGAATGTGGTCTATTCTGGAAAATGTCCCATGAGCACTCAAGGAAAATGTGTATCTTGCTTTTTTGGGGTGCATGCCCTATGAATGTCTATAAGGTCCATAATTCTTTTTTTTTTAAGATTTATTTATTTATGCATACAACAGCTGGGGTGCAGGCTAGAGGTGTGTGTGGGGGGGGGGCGGGGTGAGAGGATTCACCAGAGACAGAGTAGGGAGCAGAACAGGCAGACTGACTGAAATACACTGCTGACGGGAGCAGTGGGCGGGGCAGGAGAGGTCTGCTGCGCCATGTGGGAATTTCCCTGGCTGGGGATTGAACCCATGCTGCAGTGGTTGCGAACAGCTTTAAACGCTGAGGCTCAACCCCTTGCACTGCCACCAGGGAGGCCCGATGTTCATAATTCAATGAAATTAAAATCAATGAAATATTGATTTGTTGATAGTTTTAGGTTTTTGTTTGGTTACTTGAGTATAATCAGAAAGATAATAGTCGCTAAAAATGTTCTTTCCTAGATGTTTCTGAAAGAGACTGCCTTACCTTTTGTGGTCTTCTCACACCTTTTACCTTCCTTTCAATCTAGATAGAGTGCCTAATAGTTATAACATGTAGGCATTCCTATTTAATTTTACTCCCTCCCTACAAGCAAAATCCGTGGTGAATTTTTCCAGATCAGCACTGACAACATGAAATTCTGTGTCTTCATGAGCTTCTTGGAAAGGTTAACACACTCTTATTCTTGAAATCTCTTTAGGGAAGACAGGAATTTTTACTCAGACTTCCTTCCATATACAACATCAATAAATATGGAAATGAAGGTTTCATATCTCACTTCTGATGAAACAATATGCTGTCTAAATTCAGTTAATTGTTAGGTACTTAGTGTTGAAATACAAAGATATGCTAATCTTATTAAAATATGCCTGACTAAATTTAGCTATGAATTTCATTCAGGGACTTCTGCTTTATAGATTGTTCCAAGTCAGAATGTCTGGAAAGAAAACCACCCACTGTGCAGGATACAGAGTTAGTAATTTGGAAAGGTGAAAAGTTTAATTATAAGTCTGTCTTCTGGGGAAAAAGTGAAACAAAGCTGAATTCTTAATTTTTTTGTTTGTTTAGATAAAACCAACTGAAGAGCTCTTTCACATTGTTTACATTTATATTACTCTGGCAGTAAGAAAAGCTTTTAACATTTTTTCTCTTTCATTTGAATTGAAATTGTTTTTAATATATACAAATGAGGGAAAGAGCCTTAACAGAAGTAGAGTTCAACATTGTTTAGACAAACTCAATCAATTTTTAATTTTGCACAAATTTAAGAGCATTGCATTTTCAATGGTGGCTAAAGGTTCTATTAGGGATTTAGAGATCAAAGATTTCAGTCCTGACTTTTTTGCTCTCCTTTTTTTATGCAACACTGTCCTATGGAGCCTCTCAAAGCCTTGTTTCTTATATGTGATCTGGGGTAAATCAATGATGCATTTTTAAAGAGCTTTTACTTTACTTTATTGTATAGAATAAAAATGCATTCTTTATAGCATATTTATAAACATTTTTATAATTTGAATAAACACAAATGTATATATATATACACACACACACACACACACACACACACACACACACACACACGCGCAGCACACACCACCATCTATAATCCAACCATTCAGATGTTCCATTTTGGTTAGATTCTTAGCCACTTAAACATCTGTATTGTAAACTGAAAACATGGTAAGTCAAAATGCATTTAACCTACTAAACATTATAGCTTAGTCTAGCCCACCTAATGATATCAGAAAAGTTACATTAGCCTACAGTTGGGTAAAATCATCTAACACAGGGGCTATTTTTAATAAAAGTGGTGGATATATCATGTAACTTACAGGATACTGAAAGTGAAAAACAGTACTTGGGTTATTGGTTGTTTACCCTGTAGCCACGTGCCCCACTGGGAGCTGTGTCTTGCTGCCGATGCCCATAAGATTATCCTACCACATATGGATAGTCCAGGGAAACGTCAACATTCAAATTTCGAAGTAGAGTTTCTACTGAATGCTTGTTGTTTTTGTACAGTCATGAAGTGGAAAGCTGTAAGTCAAACCATTGTAAGTCAGAGGTGATAGTAGGGAAAATTTGGCCAGTATTTGCCTTGTGTGTGGTCCCTAAGAATTATGCAGTCTCATTCGCGCTCCTGATCCAAGTTTCAATAAATTCCTGTCAATTTCCCTTCCCAGATCTCCCGGATCCACATCACAGTCCAGTCCTGGTGGCCTGGCCATTTTTCACTTGGACTCAGGACACAGTTGCAATCTCCACTGCAGGACACTGGCAGCCTAGGCGTCATTGGCCTTTGGAGTCCTCATATTCACCAGGTTCAAATCCTTTGTAGGACCTCTGCCCTGCTTATCTGTCTGGAATGCTTGCCATGGGAATTGAGTCCCCAATGCTATCTCTAATAATACACCTTTTAAAATAAAGATTTTTATCCTCAAGTCATGTTGCGGTCTGATACCAAGGCCCTTCTCTGTGCTCTCATTTTCCTCCCTGTTGTCAGTTCCCATGTCCCTGACTTTAGTTGCTTTGAACCACGTGTGGTTTCCAGAACAGGTCAATCACTTTCTCTCCTGCTTCTGTACCTTTGTTTACAATGTGCCTCCTGTCTGAGATTCTTCATTTTGTCAGCCTGCTTAACTTATACTTATCCTCAAAATTTTAGTTCAGAGATTATTCCCTTTTGCTATTGTATATTGAGTCCCATTTCTCCCACTACACATCACTGAGCAGTGCTTCCTCAGTACATGGCAACTGTGATTCCATTTATCCTTTATCACAGCATTTCAAAATGGCAGAGCTTTTGCCCACTTCCTATCCTGGATTTTGAGGGTGAGTATTATGCCTTTCCTGCTTTATTATTTGCAGGTAGAACGTGGACAGGCACATACTTTGTTGCACAGTAAACACTGGGTGAATGAATAAATGAATGCATATTCCATTACATTTTTTATGTGGGTTACTGAAGGATTATAATTGGGAGATTAGAAGATACAAAAGAAAATCTTACAGTAGGTTTCTGGATATCCGTATAGAATGTTAAACAATCTGTTAAATAATAAACAAGAACATTATAATTCATTGAATACATTAGAAGAGGGGTGGAGTGGAGACATAGATCCTGAGTGTATAGAAACACTAGTATTTTAATCTGCTTCCTCAGGGATGCGTTCTACACGGACTCTAGTCAGGTGTGATTTTATAATCCCAGAACATGAGAAATTCCTGTCCCTACCAATCTTGGAACTACCCAGGGCAGTATACCCTACCATGAGAACTGGCTCACATTTAGGCATTAGCAACCAGAAAGTTCTCAGTGTGTGTTGGAATGGAGAAGAGTTAGTGGGGAGTATTGCCTGAGGGGTCATCCTTGACCAACAGGAGCAAAAGCCAGTGAATAAACTCCTTCTCTTGACCTCCCCCAGGCAAACAGTTCTGACAGGAATCTAAATTAAGCTCCTCATGGTAGTGGCAGTATTCAACACCAGGTGCCTGCAGCAGTGGCCAATTCAATTACACATCCCCACAGCTGCTATCCTTTCTGCTGTGTTTCATCCTCCCTAATTCTTCCCTTCTGTGCTCTGGGATTACCTCAATTTAACTACCTGCACAAAAGTCTTTGTATCAGGTCCTGCTCTCAGGGACACCCAGGCTAGCAAGTGTGACAGTTTCAGATTTGAACCTATAGTGAGGTCTCACACTTGTATTCTGGAAAACTACAATATTCAATAAGAATTAGATTCTTTTTAAAAAATGGAAAATATGGTTGTAATATGTTTATTTCTCCCTTTTTGAATACATTACATTTATGGATTTTTACATAGTATTACAGAAAATAGGAATTTTCCTAGTCTGTGAGAAAACATTAAAGTACTTTATAGATTTGGTTATCAACAGAGATTCAGTCAATAATGTCTTTACTTGGTTATATTGAATAACCATGTGCTGATGAAATTACATTTGTGGTAAGTGGCATCGTTTAAATTTATTTTAAGAAAGTCTTGTGTTGACTGTATTGATTGATTCTAAATGAATTCTTTTAATCAACGAGCGAATATCATTTGTTTAAAAAATGGTTAGGCATCTAGGTACAGTTATAATCCTAAGGATTCATCCATTCAATCACCGCAGTAAATTCTTATAAGGCTGACACTGTATCAGATACTCAGACTACAATAGAAGTAAGACATGTTCCTGCTCTCAGGTGCTGCCAGGTTGAGATTTCCTTGGAATAAACAAGTACACTAGGGTCCTGCAGGTATCAGAGTGGGGTGCTGTGTGCCAGAGGGAGGGGTAGAGTTTAGTGGGAGGGGGAGTAATTCATGAGAGTTTCCTTGGGAAGGTAACTCTTGGGTTTCATCTTAAAAGAGAAATAGATATTGCCAGGGATGGTGAGCAGGGAAGGGCAATTCAGGATGAGGGAACAGTACGAACAAAGCACAGAAGCAAAAAGTGCTCTTTTGCTTGGACACAATATGGAGGGAGGTGTTAGGTGATGCTGTGACTTGCATTTTATTAAGGAAGAACTTGGAGCCACTAAAGAGAGTTAAGCAGGAGGGTGACGTGACTAGCAATGTGGTTTAATGTGAGTGAGAACAGAACACTAATTTTAAGACTTGCAAAAATGAAGGTGAGAGGCATTGAGGCCCAGTCAGGACTTGTTTGGAGGCAGTGGAGAAGGGCTTGTGTGGGAGAAATATTATAGTAACTAGGACCTCCCAGTTAGTTGGGAGGAGTGAGTCACTGCTTTACTGCATCTTTGGAGAATTTATTGGTCTAATAATGCTCTAATGGGCATTTGCCCCTGGGAATGTGTGATGTGAGGCTCCAGGTTCATCTATAAAACTTTTCTCAAATTATATCAATTATGTCCTCGTTCATGTCTGAGTAACTGTCCTCAGGTTAGAAACTCCCCCGCCCCCTCCAGCCCTCATCTACATGACAAATGAATGATGGGTGTTATCAGAAGAGGTGTGGGGGTGAGCTTTTAAACATTTATTTATTTATGCATACAAGAGCTGGTGTGTAGGCCAGAGGTGTTTGTGAGAGGATTCACCAGAGACAGTGGGGAGCAGAACAGGCAGATTGACTGAAACACACTGCTGAGGGGAGCAGTGGGCAAAAAGGGAGAGGTCTGCTGCACCATGTGGGTCAGCTCTCTGGCTGCTGATAGCTTCATAATGCCAAGACTTAACCCCTTGCACCACCAAGGAGGCCCCCAGATGCAACTTTTGCACCCATTTATATGATGTTTTCCTTAAAGATCTTATCCAGTATCCCTAATCCTTTGACAGTGTAGGACATTGACTATAGACACACAGGGTTTATTGCTGGGCCTTGGTGATTTTAATATCATGGTTTTGATGGTTTTTCCAACGTCCAACTCCTAAGACATCTAAACAGCAGCAAACTTTTGTAAACCATTATCAAATAAAAGCAAAAATTCTAAGTCAAAACGGATGGCGGTAACCATATTCACTTCCATATATAACAATACAGTTATAGAAGATTTATGCTGATATTTTTTCTGAATACATTTCAGAATGTATTCCAAGAATTTTTAGAAAAAGTAATGTTATCATACATACATTGAAAGTGATTTTAAAGTGAAGAGAATTTCCTTTGTTCAAGTAAATACAGTGTACCTGAGTCAGTAAAAAAAAAAATCAGTTGTTACAGTGTAGTAATAGTCTACCACTTGTATAAAGAAGTAAAACTTTATGTAGCTAATATGGGTGTGTATGTGTGTGTGTGTGTGTGTGTGTGGTATTTTATACAACGCACACACAATACACAGAAATACATCTATTTTTATGTATTAAAAATAGTGTGTGAGTTTGTGTGTGTGTGTGTGTGTGTGCGTGCACACAGGTATCTCTTGGTATCTGCAGGGGATTGGTTCCAAGGCCCCCCTGCAAATACCAAAATTTAAGAATACTCAAGTCTCTTATATAACATGGCATAAGAGATTACTGATAAGGGAAAAACTCTGTTCAGTACAGATGCAAAAATCTTAGGCGCCTTTGAAATGACAGCATGTAGACTTGTGAGCAAAAAATTGAATGTTTCTTATTGTAGACCACTGATGTTTGGTGATATACAGCTTTTTTTTTTTTGCCTTAGGTCCCTCACCGAAAAAATACATTCCTATATAATAGATACAGATATAATAGTAGAGTTGGTATAAAACAAGTAGCAAAACAGTAAGTAGCACTAAATCTCATTAGAGGTAGCAATAGGATATGTAGGCCAATATTTTAACATCAGTTCTTATACACAAACAACAAAAAATTTAACAAATTCCAATGTTATTCTCACAGATTTCCTAAAACATAGTAAGTGAACAATAGTATTTAACTGGCAGTAGGAAGAATGATTAAATTTAAGTAGGGATTATAATTTTTGTTCACATTATAGCAGTGAGCAAAATATAGAATGAAAATAGATATAAAGATGGTTTTTTACTTTTCCTCCTCTTCAAATTTCGAGAATTATCCTTTTCAAAATGAGATAACTCATTGTCCTCTGTGGTTTATTTAATCACTGATATTCACAGTAGTAGAGTGATTTTTATTCTCTTACAGTATAATTACTACTGTTTTTAAACACTCATCTGTAGACAAATAATGCATAGTCTTTTATTACCAATGCTGTCAAAATCATAGAGCAGAGATTGTACTCCCAGACATACAACATTGAGGCAGGAAACAAAAGACAATAAGGAAAAAAAATGTCATAAAGGAAACTGAAGAAGAGTGATCAGGGATAGAAAAGGACAACCAGAAGGCACAAAGGAGGAGAAAATTCTCAGAAAAGAGTGATTTATAGGGTTAACTACTGTTGAAAGGTTAGGATGATACTGGAAAATATCAATTCCATTTGACAATATGCCATTAGCAATCTTAGCCAGAGTAGTTTGAATGGTACAGAAAGCTATCACATTGGACATGCTATGTTAGTCACAGAATGTGAAGCAGATAAATGCAATACATGTAGATTTTTCCTTTGCAGAACTTGATTATAAAATGATAAGAAAAGGTTGTATCTAGGAGAAACAGGATCAACTATGTGTTTTATTTATTTTTTTATGATGGAAATATTAAGAATATTTGAAATTGATGGTGAAGGAATCAGTAGAGAGCAATGTGGTACAAACGAAGAACTGCGCATGGTTAAAAAAAACTATTGTGGGTAGAGAAAGATTTAAGATTTTAAAAAGACATGGATGAAAGACATCAAAGAGTACACAAATAAATTGAAAGTTTTCCTGTGCTAATAGATTAGATAAATTAATGTTAAGATGTCTATATTACCAAAAGTTATCTGTAGATTCAATGCAACCCCTATCAAGATTCTAGTGGAATTTTTTTTTATAAAGAAGAAAAAATAATCTTAAAATTTATGTGGAACCAGAAAAGACTCCAAATTGCTAAAGCAATCCTGAGAAAGAAAGAACAAAGTAAACACTGCTGGATTTCAAGCTATACTGGAAACTATGGTAATCAAAACTGTATGCCACTGTCATAAAAACAGACAAACAGATCAATGGAACAGAATTGAGAGCCTAGAAATAAGTCCAAGCAGATATGGTCAATTAATATTTCACAAAGTAGCCACAAATATTCAATGGACAAAAGAAAATCTGCTCAATAAGTGGTATTGGGAAAATTGGATAGTCACATGTAAAAGAGTGAAACTAGATCCCTCTCTGACACCACTTACAAAGAGTAACTCAAAGTTAAAGACTTAGGTATTAATCATCTACATAGACTAAATGTAATTATTAAACTCCTGGAAGAAAACAGGTATAAAACTCCTTGACATGGGTCTTGACAATGATTTTTTTGATATGACACCTAAAGGGTTAAGTCTCAGCAACAAAATGAAAAACAAGCTAGACTACATCAAAATAAAATGCTTATGCATGGGACCTCCCTGGTGCCACAAAGGGTTAAGTCTCAGCACTATGAAGCTATCCACAGCCACTGCAGCATGAGTTCAATCCCAGATCAGGGAGCTTCCCACATGGCACAGCAGACTTCTTTTGTCTCACCCACTGCTCCCCTCAGCAGTGTACTTCCGTCGATTTGCCTGTTCTGCTTCCCACTCTGTCTCTCACTGCCCCACACCTCTCGCCTACACCCCAGATTGTATGTAAAAATAAATCTTTAAAAAATATTGTTAAGGGAGTAAAACCTAAAAGTTCTCATCATAAGTAATTTTTCTTATTGTTTTTACTTTCTCTTGCTATTGTGTGTATATGAATTTATGTATGATAACTAGACTTACTAATAACTTACTAATAACAGTAACATTAATAACAGTGACTTACTAATAACGGTATAACTAATAACAGTATAACAGATAACTTACTAATAATAGTAATCTTACAATATGTGTAAGTCACTGTATGTGGTTATATTGTATACCTTAAACATATACAGAAGTCTTCGTCAATTACATCTCAGTAAAAGAGCAATGAAAATATAAACCACAGTATGTAAAATAAAAATAAACTTATTGAATAAAGTAAGACAATTTTTCATGTTTATTTTTAAGATTTCTCTTTGTAGTCATTGAAATTTATTTATAATTGTCAGTGACAAAATGTCACCTATTTAACAAAGGAAACTTAAAAACACTTTTACTCAGACATACTCAATATTAGCAGCTGTTATCTTTTAAATTTTATTTTATTTTTTTAAGATTATTTATTTTTATGATGGAAATATCTTAAGAATATTTGAAAATGATGGCGAAGGAATCAGTAGAGAGCAAGTATTGGGGTGCACAAGTATTGGGGTGTAGGTCATAGGTGCCTGGGTGGAGATGAGAGGATTCAGCAGAGACAGAGTGGAGAGCAGAACAGGTGGATCGACTGACATACACTGCTGAGAGGAGCAGCGGGCCAAACATCAGATGTCTGCTGTACCAGGTGGGTCAGCTCCCTGGCTGGGATTGATCTCATGTTGCAGTGGCTGGTAATAGCTTGATAGTGCTGAGACTTAATCCCTTGTGCCACCAGAGAGGCCCCAGTTTTAAATTTAAATTAATTAAAGTATATCATCATAGGAGGGACTGCTGACAGAAACTTAGGAAATTTGAAGGCTGTTGGCTGGGTTTTCCATGATACTGAAGAATATTTTCACTGGATATAGAATTGTAAGTTGACAATATTAAACTTTAAGCATATTAAAAATGGTATTCCATTACCTTATCTATTCTTTTTCTTTAGTTTTAAACAATTATGATTTGTCTAAGTGATTTTTCTCACTTTTGTTTATATCCTGTTTGGGGTTTGCTAATCTTGGTTTGTGAGGAAGCATTCATAAGTTTTAAAAATGTTTGGATATTTCTTCTGACCTATTTTTTCCATTTCTTCTAGGACACTGTTTACATATAATACAGTATAGACCTAGAGATGTCTTATAGTATATTTAGGTTTTTTATTTCATTTTTAAATCTATGCTTCAATTTGAGTATTTTCTTTGAGTTGTCAAATCCTTTCTTCTGCTGTGTTGGTCTGATGTGAGTTAGCTCATTCATTGAATTCTTCATCTCTTATGCTACATCTCTCAGTTTAGAATTTTTATTTGCTTTTGAAAAACTTCTAATTCTGTGATGAATTCCCTATCTTTTTGCTCATTTTATTAATAATTTCCTCTAAAATTTTAAATGTTTATAATTCTTGTTGACTGTTCAGTAGGAGGGTTATTTATGGGTCTGGCTTGTTGATTTTTTCCTCTTGACTATTGGTCAATTTCCTGATTCTTCCTATTCCTTAAAAATTTACATGTGTGCTAGACATTTGCAAGTAATAAAAGATCAATGGAGACTGAACTACACAGTTTTTGCTTTACTTTATTTTTCCCAGAAAAGGTATTTGTTTCATTTCCTCTGTAAGGCAGTTAGGTGTGACCATTCTGATCCATCTTAAGTGAAGTTGATTTGGGGATTAGCCACAGCTTTATTCAGTTTTAGTTATTCTGTGGTTTGAAATGATAGAGCGATTTCTCTTTGCTTGTCAGGTCACCTCACAACTTGCCACCATAGAGAAACTTATCTTGCTGATATGATCAGGATTTGGGCTGGCAGGATGTTGGGATCCAGCTTCACTTAGTTTCACTTTATTTCTAAATTCAGTAGCAGCAATCCCCTGGAACTTAAGCACTGAATAAGTCTATGACATCTCTTTCTAATTTTCAGTTCCACACCTATGACCACTTACTCAGCAACATTCCTGTAGGGTAAAAATTGCTAGGCCAACAGATTTGTTTTGTATTTGGGATTTTTCCAGAGTTTAATCTATCATACCAACTCCAATTATTTTTTAATAATGTTGGCATTTCCTTCCCCTAATCCTGGCAAAGTATTTCCATTTATGATAGGCTCAAATATCTCAGTCTACAACCTAGTCCCAAGTATGGAGGCAGCTTCTGAACTTTACTTACCTGTGAAGGGCTTGCTTCTCCCTGAAATTTAGTTTATTTAAACTAGTTTGAATCCTCTGATCATTAGTGACATACTTTTTGTTTATCTAATGTCTTCTATTTTTAAGATTTATTTTTATTTATTTATGCATACAAGACGTGGAGTGTAGGCCAGAGGTACGTGGGGTGGGGGGGTAACCACAGCTCAAGTCTGTGTAATAAATGAGAAAGAGAGAGAGAGAGAGAGAGAGAGACAGAGAGAGAGGAGGTTGAGGTAAGTGGGTGAATGTGATAATTTTGATTGTTGGATTGGTAGATGTCTGTAAAGAAAAGGAATGGTGTGATGTAGTCAGAACCCATCAACTTGGAGTAGGAAGGGCCAATGAAGATGCAAGAGGTTGAGGGCATAGGTAGTCTATTTACAATGAAATCAAGGGTCCAGAGAATACTGTGGAACCTATGGGAAAGAAGATCAGCAGAAGTTGGAAAGAAGGGGTAAGTGTGAATAAACATAGTTTGGAGATGATAATATGTGGGGAAATGTTTGACCAAAGTTTCTTGTATTTTAGTAAATGGCCCAGGATGGAGATAAGATGTTGGTTGGAGTGATGGCTCCAGGTTTCATGAAGTAAGACACTTAGGTAGAGTGAGTTTCCAACATTGTTAGAGGCCTTTGAGGATGGAGGACTGCAGTCTTTTAATTTTTATTTTTTTACAGTTAGTGACATCTTTTAGTGACTTTTGAATAGCATTGTTTCATTACAGATCACTGGGATTCAAACTATTTGTGTTCTTTGCTGCTAGCAGTCTCTCAAGAGGGAGAGGCTCAGAGCAACAGAGGGTAGAGTCAGCGAGGCCAAGATTTAACTAGAGGAAATATCTGACAGGTAACTATCAATAAATTATTTTCTGATATCCTTACAATTTACAGGATACCAACATTTATTGAGTATGTGCTAGAGTTAGTGTGCAATGATATCATTGACTTCACAATATATTTTAATATGGTCTGTTAAAATTTAAAGGGAAAATAACAAAAAAAGCTTTAAAGGGAAAGCTGCTAGAATTGTTCTAATTGAGATTTCCCATTACTTGTAACGTGTACATTGAGATGTAAGTTAATAATCTAGGTATTTAAGGTAGAAAAAATTTATATTTCACGGGCCTTCACGGTGGCGCAGCAGGTTAAAGCTCAGCGCTGTGGAGCTGTCGGCAGTCATGATGTGAGTTCGACACCTGGCCAGGAGATTCCTACATGGCGCGGCAGACCTCTCCTCCCTTGCCCGCTGCACCCCTCAGTGGTGTATTTCCGTCGATCTGCCTGTTCTGCTCCCCACTCTGTCTCTGGTGAATCCTCTCACCGCCGCATGCCTCTGGCCTGCATCCCAGCTTGTATGCATAAAATACATTTAAAAAAATCTTAAAAAAAAGGAAAAATTTATATTTCACTTAGAAATAGAAAGATAATTTATAGCACAGAATGAGTATAATAGATTATGACTCAAAAGACATGATTGCATTTCAACTCCAGTTTTTGTAGCTCTGTGACATAGTGCTTATTTAGCTCTTTCCCTCTGCCTCACATCTTTAAAAATATGTAAAACAAGACAACACATCATATAGGTATGTAAAGAGTTTTAAATAATATAATGATTGTGGACCTATGTCTAGCTCCCCAAAAATAAGAATGCAAAACTATTCCATACTTATCTTTCCTGGCATTTTTCAGTTCTCTTAAATTTCACCTTCACTTTGTATATACAAAGAGATACTGTTTAGAAAATATTTTTAATTTGACATGGATTAGCTTAAAATTAAATGCTATAAATACATTAAAAATTTACTATTAAAGTACCATTATTCTAGGCATAGTTTTCAATGTAATGGCAGAAATGAAAACATATTTTTCTTGAAGACAAGAGCCAAAGAGAAAGGTGAGAACTTCCTGAAGAAGTAGAAATAGCAAATACTCATTTCAAACTCATGTTTTCATCTTCCACTGCAAAAAGAAACCCAAGAAAACCTGAGAAAAATCTTGTATTTAACAGTCTTTGATTTGACTTAATGTACAAAGGTCTAGATTCCTAGATCATGGTTCTAACCCTTCTTTGAAAAGTTGTTATAATAGAGATTGCTAAATATGACCAACCATTTTTAAGTAGAAGAGTAGTTAAAAGGCAGAGGGCCGGAGCTGGTGTGGCCAGTATAGGATCTCATTGCTAATGTGAATGCAACTCTCAGGTGAAGTGTTAATAATAGTGGGTCAAGAGAGTCATCTTTATATGTTTGAAGAGCTACAGAATTCAGCAATACTTAAACTTTTATATTTTTTAAATATTTATTTTTTGCATAGAAGAACTGGAGTGTGGACCAGAGGTGCAGGGAGTGGGGTGAGAGAATTCACCAGACACAGAGTGGGGAGAAGAACAGGTAGACTTACTGAAATACACTGCTAAGGGGAGCAATGGGTGACATAGGAGAGGTCTGCTGTGCCACATGTGGTTTAGCTCCCTGGCCTAGACGGGCTCAGGACTTAGCTGTGATAGCACTGAGACTTAACCTGAAGGCCACCCGGGAGTCCCCAGTCCTTAAAGTTTTATACAAAATAACCTATTGAGAAAATGCAGTATGTTTTATCTCCACTGCTAATTGTTGTGATAAAAGAGAATTAGATAAGAGAGAGTTTTGTTGAAATGCATTTAAAAAATATTTTATAGGGCCTCCCTGGTGGCGCAAGGGGTTAAGTCTCAGCACTATCAAGCTATTGGCAGCCACTGCAGCTCAAGTTTGGTCCCTGGAGCTAACCCACATGGTGCAGCAGACCTCTCCTGTCTCATCCACTGCTCCCCTCAGCAGTGTATTTCAGTCAATCTGCCTGTTCTGCTCCTCACTCTGTCTCTGGTGAGTCCTCTCACACACCCCCTTCCCCCAATACCTCTGGCTTACACCCCAACTCTGGTTGCATAAATAAATAAATCTTATAAAAAAGATTTTATAACAGTAAAAAAATTTGAGATTTGAGAACTAATACGTTAAAATCCCAAAATCTATGAAGATGAATAATTCTCATTACTTAACACACAGTAACTTGCATATTGTTGGTACTTTAAAAATGCATGTAATATAAACTGGAATGTAATTTAAAAAATTTCATAATGCGCCTCCCTGGTGGTGCAAGAGGTTAAGTCTCAGCCCTATCAGGTTATTGACAGCCATGGCAGCATGAGTTGGATTGCTGGCCAGGGAGCTGACCCACATGGCGCAGCAGACCTCTCCTGTCTCACCCATTGCTCCCCTCAGCAGTGTATTTCAGTAGATCCACCTATTTTGCTTCCTACACTGTCTTTGGTGAATCCTCTCACCCCCACACCTCTTGCCTGCACCCCCAGTTCCTGTCTGCATAAATAAATAAATAAATAAAATATTTAAAAAAATACTGTTTATTATCTCATTATTTGCTTTCCAAATTTGCCATTTTTAAAAAAACAATTATTTCTTATTGTTGAATAACTGTATTATTTCTAAATAGTTCACTCTCAGAAACAATCCTGAAAAGAATGTGCACTCACATGAGCATTTCCTTAGGAAAAATTCGTTAAGTGGAGACGCTGAGTTAAAGACTGTACATGTTTCAATTTTGAAGCTAGTGACAAATTACGCTTCAAAACACTTGTAGCAATTTAAACGTCTGTTTGGCACCTGTAAGTCCACCATGGTTATTGTACAACTTCTAAATTCACTTAGATGGGTGAAGAAAATTCCTTATTATTTTTGAGCTTAATGTATTTTTATACTGACACATATTATATAAATATAGTATAATATTACTGTTAGTTGAGCATATGCTTGTTTGTAATTAAAACAATGTCTCTATAAATGCAATTTATGAAGTAATTTAAAGTACTTCCCTGCTTGTTTAAAAATAATTTCATAGTTAATTATTTTTTCTTAAATAAAAAATTTAAGATCCAAAGTCAGTTGACCTCTAAAATTAACTTCTTAAAATAATAAAGAGATGTAATTGGTCTTATTATGGGTTTTCTTTGACACTGTTTTGTAGATTCCTGTAGCTGGTGAGTCTAGCTGAAAATCATAACTTGATAAAGTTTAATTTATATGACAATTTATATGATACCAAAATAACATTCCTAAATTGTGAACCCCCCATTCTGATGGTGTTGACATTATGCTAAGAATCTGGATGCAAAAAAATTTAGTCTGGCAATCTATACATTACAAAAAAATCTGAATGTATGGAGTTGATTTTATTCTCTCTTCAAAATTATTTATCCTTTCTCTATCTCCTTGTCACTAACTGCTGTGCTTTACAGTGTGCTTGACAAGAAATATTAAATGTATTTTTTTCCTGTCATTGAAATTCCTTTATTTTTCAGGTTTAAGATTATTGTTCCTTGGCATATTTGAAAAGCTATTTGCATGTTACTATTTTGAGACAAAATTGAGGTAAGCAGTCCTCTTAGCTAGCCTGAACTTTAGTTTAATTTAGTTCTGGCATTTATGACCATTAGATATAGCTGTTTGAAAACTAATTGATTCTGGTAAGAGACCCAGTGTATGTAGACTTCTATCTTCCCTTGCCCAAAAGTTCTTGTTCTACATCTCTTGTGCTCATATTCAATTAATTTGCAAACATATACTCCTCTATAATTGCAATATAATTTCCCCACTGGGTTGCATACATTTAAGGAATCTACATACTTTGGGCTCACCTTTCTATTGCTACTTCATTACCTACACCTTGTTTGGTCTCCACGGATGTTTGCACTGAACACTACCCCGTTCTATTTCCATATCATCATACAAACTCTGTGCTCTGAATCTCTACCTTAGATTTTACATATCACCTCTTAGCAATTCTATTCAATAATTGCCCAGCAAATCCATTCACTGGTCATTTCCTCTCTATCGCAGGTCCTGGGAATTCCAGAGCTCCAACAGGAGACCTTTCCTCTCTCTGTCATTCAAAAGCTGCTTCCTACTGAAGTACATCCTAATAAAGGGGACCCAAGAAAGACATTGGTTCCTGTCCTATGTCTATATCCTAGCTCTGGGCCAAACTTTTCTAAATAACCCACTTCTCTGCATGTTACATCATTTATTTTTTTCATTTATGTTTTCACTCTGATTGCCTTTTTTCCGTATTCATTCTTTTGCTCATGGATTCATCTTTAAGATATTTATTAAACTTCAACAATGTTAGAAGGCTCTGCCCACCAAGTACCCAGGGGCCAGAAAGCAACAGTACAGGGAGGGGAAATTAACTTCACCTTTCCTCAAGGAATGTGCTGTCTAGAGACTTAGGCATTTGTTTTCAGAGAATTTGATACTGAATTTGATTAAGTGACAAATGTTTGGTACAAGTTGGTACAAGCAATATGTACCTTGGGATGTCAGAAGGGAGAAAAATTTCCTTTGATGGGAGGCTGGAGTTGGGAGAGAGGTATGTAAAGGAGCTGGCCTTGAGGCTTGGATAAATATGAGAGGTGGGGAGAGTGAGAATTCCACTGGGAGGTAAGAGATATGGAGGCGAGGCCCAGGCTGGGTGGAACGGACAGGATGGATGCCACAGTATCATCTGTTTGAGGAGTGCCTGGGTATCACTCTTTCAGGTCCTCCTTTTTACTTTCTGTAGCAAGAATTTTAGTTGAAACACAAAGACAGAGACTTTCTTGTCTTCTGATAAGCGTTAAGAAACTTAGCTTATATAGAGCTATGATTTTCTGTTGCTCTGAAGTAGTTAAGCCCCTGCAAATACGCGGTCACCTCCATGGTAGCTTCCATGGTTTTGCCTCCAGTTACTCTCACACAGACTTGGAAATGTTTCATTTATGTGTATGTATATATGATCTCTTTAGATTTGTATCTGTAAAGATTAGATTTTTTTTCATGCCTCCCTCCATGCTACATTGATACACAAAGCACGGTTCTTTATTTAGTTGAGGTTTGAAGTTCAGTCTGTGCAATTCTGGGAAATTGTCCAACTAGTGATTCTCTCTCTCTCTCTCTTTCCTGTCCTTTATTCATGCATATATTTGTATGTAAATAAAAAATAATTTTTTATTATTAATTAAGATGTATCAGACTGGTAATGAAGTGACCTTACTAGAAATGTATGAGAACAAGGCACTACGTAAGATCAGCAAACCCAACAAAGAGTTTTGGAATAATTGCAATTTAAAGTGTCCTGGAATTATTTCCACAATCAAAATCAAAATTTTTTTTATTTTAAAGATTTGGGAGAGGGAAACTTGTTCTTTTTCTCTCATTATATATTTAAAGAGTTACTCTCTTATTGACCATTTTCAATTCTTCCACAAATCTTGGCAAATGAGTAATAGGTGCTAATGAACATCAGGTACCATAAGTTGAGGAAATATAACTCAGAATTTTGCTTATATTGAGCAAAATACCATTATGTGGGGGATAAGACTAAAGGATGTATATTTCTGTGTAATAATGCTCAATTTAACAGGTTATTTGTTATTGATTTTGTGTATATTCACAGCATTGATTTTGTTTTCATTCTGCTTCCTAAATTTTTCCTATGTCTGAGTTATATACTTCTTGGAATCTACCATGATTTCTCAGTGAAGTCTGAGTTCCCAAGTCCTTCATCCATTCTTTCTCTCTCTTCTTTAACCTTCACCCCCCTGTGCCTAATTATGAAATAACTTCAAATAAATACAAAAATTTTTACAAAAAACCATTCTGCTTCCTGTGAACAATTGACTAGTTTTTTTCCTCTTTTCTCTTTGAGAGTTCTAATTCACTTGGAGTGCTGTGCAGTTGGCAAGGCCTGAGATTTCTGGGAGCTGTAATTGTGTCTCATTAATTCTTACAGTAATGTAGGGTAACTATAAGGAACATGCAATTAGTGGTTTGGTCAATGAACAGAGCAGTTAATAAGCAGACAAAGGATGAGGCTCAGGGACCATTAGGCTAATAGGAAGTGTTAGTGCAGTACCAAGCTCCAGGAATGCACAGGACTTGCCTGCCTATTGGATGGCCCCAGAAAACTATGTTTGTCTTTTTGCTAAACCCGCTCTTTTTTCTTTTTTTTAATTGGTGTGCTATGTGTTTATTCAAACACTTGAGAGATTCCTGAGTATCCTGCTTCAGTACACCGTGCATTTTTCTCACCTCACGTTAGCTGGCATGGGCTTTCTTTTTTCTCCCACTGAGCAAATAACCCCCAAATACACACAAAACAAAAAAGTAAAAACAAGCCAAAACCAACCAACCAGTCCTCAACCATAAAAATGGATGAAAAAAAGCACAATACAGCTTTAGTAAAGTGTATTAGCTGACCCCTCTGTCATCTGAAAATAAATGAATGTGGAGACCAATAATGCTTAAGTAAGTCTTTGTATTGTTGCTCAGTCATACCCTCCATATTCATCTCTATAAAGTGGATCTTTTATACTTCTGAATGGAGGTGCTTTAAATACATGCAAATGTATGCAGATAAGCATAGGAGTCTTAAAATGTTTCAGGCCTTATAGCTACAAGTAACCTCAATTGTGTGTTTTCTGTGAGAAAGTCTTGTCCAATTACTTTGGGGCTTTGAATACAAAAGCTAACCCATCAGAATAAGGTTACTTTTACTGGGCAACGTGAACTGCAGTATCCTTACCTAGGAAAAGCATGTGAAGGTTACAGTTGAAATCCTGTGAAATGTTGTAAATGTGAAGTGATTATATAAGAAAACGGATTTATCAATAATACATTGCCCTGGGGTATTCTGAGCTCAAGCAAACAGTTCTTCAAATGGAATGACATCTCTACTCCTATGTAAGGCATGTATTTGGAATAAAGAGGAATGATTACATTTGCTTTTAAAAATGAAACTAGCTTAATAATTAACTTTTTTTGAATCAAATGCAGGCTTGAAAATAAAGGTAGGGATTTTTTTCATGTCCAATACTGTCTGCTATTTTATCTTCTTGGGATTCATAAGGGAAACAAAGAAATGTTCAAAAAAAAAAAAGAATCCTTTTAGGCATTATAGAGATTCAGCTATTTTTGAATAATTAGCTTCATTTGTTAAATATTTGAGACATTTTTTACTCTCAGGTAGAGAATAGTACAGTGGAAGATGAGAATGACAAATGATATGCATTTTTCAGATGAATTCTTATCAATTAATAAAGAGAGTAAGTCCATTCTACTTCCTTCTTCTGCCTCCTTTTCTTTTAGATTTCCTTCTCTAAAGAAATATTATTTTTTTATTCAAAACATCACAGAATTTCCTATTTCTGTGAGTGACATGCTATGCATCATTTCAGAAATTGGAGAAGAGCAGCGGTAGGAGGTAGGGAAGGCAGTTTTAGTCTTAACACCACATTAAACCAGCTATGTAGAGAGCCAAGAAGCTACCCTCTGGCCCCCAACTTCATCTGTATAATGAGGATTTTTAATCTAGGTGATCTCCAAGGTTCCTTTTAACTGTGCTCTTTTGGACCAACAATGAAACTATTTGATACGTTATCTGTGCCTTGAAATTTAAACAGGATTTACAAATCACGGAAACTGTGATTTGGTTTGCTATCACTGCTGTGGTAGGCTATCACATTGTTACAGGCTGATACTGGTGTCAAGTTTCAAGTTATGAAAAGAATTTCTCTTTAATCTTTTTCTCTTCATTGTCCTGATTTGCCTAATTGCCTTGAGACAAGTCTACCTTGTTTCCTAGTGAATAAGGCTCCTTCATCTTTATGGAGATTATTTTAATGAACTTGGTCTTCTCCATAGCAGGTTGTCTGCCCGCTTGCATCTGTGAGTGGTTTCTGCTGAGCTAGTTTTTAATATAGAGCCTCATAAATCAGCAACAAGTTGACTTCAAGGGTCCCTGTAAGGCTGATAGGATTTTTTGGTTGCAGGCTGTTTAGTAAGCTATCTGCTCCTGGAATGTATCTCAGAACCATAAACATGTTACGTTTCTTATTTGGAGTGGTTTGGTTTCACTTCAGCCCTGTCCTCCGGACCAGAATAGATTTATCTACATACAGGCTGGCCTGAGCCCTCAGTGTGTCTAGATCAGTCACTGGCCTTCCAATTAGTCACCTTGATAGGTGACTGTCCATCAGTCAACTGATGATAACAGGTGCTGGGACTACTTCCTTCTTTAATGAATATATGAGAAAGCTGCGTTAGCTAGAAATCCCTCCTGATGCATGTGCTCAAGATGCATTCAGATCTTTTTTATTGATTAAATAAACCAATTTGAATTCTTGTGAAGAAATTTGAACAATACACCTTGGGGAAAAATGTACTTCCTCATCTTTTTTAATAGGACTTCATCGTTTCTGTGAATATACAATCAGGATTACCAGATCTCATGGTAAACTGTGTAGATGATTAGAAAGGCCTCCCAGGGCTTCCCTGGTGGCACAAGGGGTTAAGTCTCAGCACTATGAAACTATCCACAGCCACTGCAGCACAAGTTCGATCCCTGGCCAAGGAGCTTCCCGCATGGCACAGCAGACCCCTCCTGCCTCGCCTGCTGCTCCCCTCAGTATTTCAGTCAATCTGCCTGTTCTGCTCCCACTCTGTCTCTGGTGAATCCTCTCACCACCCCCATGCCTGTGGTCTACACTCTAGCTCTTGTATGCAAAAATAAATAAATCTTAAAAAAAAAAAAAAGGCCTCCCAATTGAGATGCAACTCAGTTTTCCCAGAACTTATTTAATGCCGGTTATATGCTGGGCATTGTCCAGATGTGGAAGAGAGTTACTCAATTTTATAGGTGTCTGCAGTAGACTGAATATTTGTGTTCACCCCAAATTCCTATAGTGAAATCTTAACTCCCAATGTGGTGGTATGAGGAGGCAGGGAATTTAGGAGGTAATTAGGTCATATGGATAGAACCCTCACAAGTAGTAAAGGGACCCTAGAGGACTTTCTTATTCTCTCTCCACTGTGAAGATACCAGGACAAATCAGCAGTCTGCAACCTGAATGAGGGTTTTCACCAGAACCTGACTATTTGGGCACCATGATCTTGGACTTCCAGCCTCCAAAACTGTGAGAAAAAAAAAAATTGTTGTTTATAAACCACCCTGTAGCCCAAACTGACTAAGATATTGTCTTTTATTAAATTAGTCAAAGAAGTCAATTAGACTGAGGTGGTTCTAATATCTTAGTATCCTATTTACACAAATCAAAACCTAAACTAGCCAATCATTACTTGTCTGGTAAGTTCTAGCTACCTAACCTAGCCTAAAAGTTTCTTCTTATTCCAAATAAGGAAGGTAATATAGCATTAACCAATCCACTCTTGAAGTATAACTTCTTATTCCTGCTTACCAGGAGCTATAAAATCCTATGAAACATTTGGGATGCCTTTCTATTTCTAAGATCGGATGCTTCCTGATTTATGGGGGTTACTAAATAAAAGTCAAGTAGATCCAAAAATTAAGTGTCTGTGAAAATTTCTTTTAACACTCCTTTGAAATGAATCTGAGGAGTTTTTCTTTTCTTTCAGGGATCCATTATTTGAATATAGGTAAAATTAAAATCTTCAGTTACATTGAAAGTGCCAACGAATACAGTGCATGCAAATATCATTAATTATTGCCCACTTCTGGTAACAGAACTTAGAGATACTGATTATATTATCATTTGTTTTGCTGTGAAGTTTTGACTGGGCAGAGGAGGCAGAAATTCAGCTCTGATATTCTTTTTTTATTTTATTTTATTTTTTGCATAGAAGAGCTGGGGTGTAGGCCAGCAGTGCAGGGAGTGAGAGGACTCACCAGAGACAGTGGGGAGTAGAACAAGTGGATTTACTGAAATACACTGCTAAGGGGAGTAGTAGCGAGACAGGAGAGGTCTACTGTGCCATGTGGGTTAGCTCCCTGGCTGGGGATTGAACTCAGGCTGCAGTGGTGACAGTGCTGAAACTTAATCTGTAGATCTCTAAGGAGGCCCCTGATATTATTTCTCAGAAAGGTCATTCATAAGCTTTACACTTTCTATAATATTCTCAATGAATTGACTTGAAAGTTACCAAACAGAATGAATTGTGTCTTAGAAAAGATGGCTTTGTGATGAATGATATAGTCAGAAAATTGCTGGATTGTCAGCAGGCAGGGACTGAGTTCTGATTAAGAGCCTAAAGGACAAAATGTAGATTAGAGTTCTTATTCTGGACTTTTGGACTGACCATTCACACCATTTGCATGTCAGATACTACCTCGCACTCAAGTAGAGCCCAAAATTATCTGTAAGAATTGATTAAGGGGGAATACTATTAAGGACTCATAGTGCAATTTCAATTTGTGTAGGGGAAAAAACATACAATCTGGAGCTCTAACTTGGGCGATAAAAGCAGACTTCATGGTGAATTTAGCTTTAGGGCCAAAGAGGAGCTGAGGGGTTTGGGAGGCATGGTCCTGCCAGTGAAATTCAGTCCTGGGGCTATATCAAGTCGTTCCCTCTTCTTTCTTCCAGCAGCATGTGTATATTTCAGGAATAATGGTGGTGTGCAGAGCATATTTGTGTGCTGTGTTGGGAGTTTGAGAGCTAGATCTGTAAACTTGCTGTCAGGAGAAGATTGCCGTAACTTATGTCTGCCATCCTCAAAAGTCAGCCTCCCTTTCTTACCAAGTTTCTCTTCTGCTCCTAAGTAGGACAAGCATCCTAAAATTCTTTGTGGGCCTTAGGCCCATACCACAATGATACTGATTAATACTAGAAACGCATGAAAGATTTTTAATGTTCTTGATGATGAGCTTTTTAAAAGGTTAACTGAGAAAAAGATCTTTAGGTTTTTTTTGTTTGTTTGTTTAGTCAAATAGATTTGCTTATTTCTGAAGCGTGGGCAAGGCAACAATATTCATTGCCCATATAATATATAAAGATGGCAAAGAAGCTATTTATCTATACGTGGACTTAATAGGCCAGGAGGGCAGTTAATGTCAGATATTTTTCATCTCCTTTATAGTCCTCACACTATTGTGTGATGTCCTTATATTTTACTCAGGTAGAAACCAAGACTTGCTATAGAATTAGTAAGTGTCAGGTACAAACTCAGGGTCTCTTTGACTCCATGGTATATGCTCTTTGCCTTTCTTAGAAGGGGCCTGTTCTATGATCTTGAAGATTCTCCAAGTTGATATTCCAGAATTCCATAGTGAATGATCACCCTCAGAATTGACCATTCAGTTTCTATTTTAAAACAAATACAATTTTAAGAAATTGAAATTTTGTTAGGTATTTGGTTGAATGACCTCAGAATAAGTATAGAGAATTCCTTCAGAGTATTCCTAAGGAAGATCTTTCTTCCTGAGTATCTCTTAGATGAAAGCACATTGGGCGTCCTGCTTCAGTTGGCCAATTGGCATACAATGTGTGTAATTTAGTTGGACTGCTAGGGTCTTCCCACCCCATCCAAAATAGGTAAAATATTACCTATATTGCTACATTATTAATCATTCCCATCAACAGAAATTCATTATTTTGGTTTAAGAATGACCTCTAAAATTCCCTTGATGGTGTCAAGTGATAGGAGACTGGTTGAAATAACATGTTCAAATTTTAGCTTAAATGATTTGATAGTATTAGTAAGACCTTGAAATAATAGGGAAAAGATAGATTATGGTAATGTATATAAAAGCATTTCACAGTTCCTGGTATCTAATAAAAAACAACAACACATGGTTAAGAGTGAATGAAAATAAGGGATGGGGTTTTGGAAAGGTGGGAGAAGAAGCTGTGAGGTGTGGACACAGTATTGATAAAAGAGGGAATGGATTATCAAAGACCGACAGAGAGGTGAGGAAAGGAAGAGTAAGACAGATTGGAGTGACCACAGTGGCTGTATCCAATTGTGTCATCTCTTTTATTCAGGCAGAAATCAGTCAGAGATATGTCCATGCTTTGACTTTCACAGGACTTTCTGGTTCCATGGTCTTAGGACACATAGTTTTATTTAAGCTATTCATATATACATATTTTAAACCAGGTGATCACAAACTTAAGAAAACTAAAGAGAGAAATATGACACTAAATACTAAGAAAGAAAAATTCTGAACTGCTCTCCTTTATAAAACATGAGAACTGTAAATCCATAAACTCAAATTCTGGCAACGCCAACTATGATGGATTATTTGGACACTGTGAAATTTATGCATACTTGAAGCAAAGGATTATTTAACTCACTGTATTTTCTGTCCCTGAGTACTGTTTTAAATTTAAAATGGTGAAACTGCTACAGGGCAACCCCGATATACAATGAGGTGCCTGACTGTGGGTTCTCACCCGTGTGCTTATAAAGGACTTATAACAAGAACAATTGCAGGCACTCACAAAAAGGTTAATAAAAGGGTTTATTTACAAAAGGAAGGGAAATAAAAAAATGAATAACTCGGGGACAAAAGAGAAAGTGAGGGAGAGAGATAAATCTCCAAATACGTCCTACCAGATCCGAAGAGCTGGAAACCCCAATGGCACGCTGTAGCCCGGAGAGAAGCAAGAGACCCCCAAGGTCAAAAGCCCTGGTTATATAGCCAACATGTCTGCTTAACTCCACCCCTCAGTTTCTGGTAATCCTCTCTTCTGTATGATGATGGAATTCTGGGATTCATAGCCCTAGGGGTCTTGGATCTCTCTGGCTTGAGGTGGGGGTCCATAAACCTTCCTGTGGAGTTTGTTGCAGAAGTCCTTTTTTCCCCCCAACAAAAAAGGTAAATTATGTGACAATGGAAACTTCTTTCCTATTTTATTTATGGTCAAAAACTACTGTTTGCATCTGTGTTAAAATACTATAGAAATAGATCAAATATTGATGGGGAAAAAGCTAAAGAGTCAAAGCGAATAAGCAGGGGCCAAGCAGAGAAAGATTTAGAAAGAACTAGACTTTTGGGACCACATGGATCTGTTTTGTGTAAAATACCACTACAGGGCTATAAGTTAATGAACTTGACTGATGAAAATGGAGCTAGGCTCTTCTGTGCATGATGAAGATTCTGGTCCAATCTGGACCACATAGAAATTAGGAGACATCAACTTTCCAGGGAGTTGGGCACTGACTAGATTCTGGGGAGGATTCTGGGAGTCTTCAGATAGTGGCTTTCTAGCTTTCTTTTTTCATTTCCTTCTCTTTCACCTGAAGTGTTTTTTATTTCAAGACTTCCCAGAAGTTGAATTTAAATTATGGGAAGAGGAGTGACACTAATTTATCAATCCAGAATACACATCAGATTGAGCCCAAAGCCCTGCAGATTCCTCATTTTATTTCACAAAGCTTCAGGTGGCTGCCACTTGGGGAGCAAATATAAGGCAGGGCGAGTGTGGAAGAGAAAGAATAGCTCCTCGTCCATTAAGAACAGTCAAGACTCAGATCATATAGGGTCAAGTTAAAATTCTGCAGAGCACCATTGCAGAATCTGGTTTTTAGGTCACATTTAGAATAACAATGTATGCAACTGTGCAGCTAGGTTTATTCCCAAGGTCGAAGGTCACATTACTAAATTGGAAATTCAAGATTTGCTTTGTGATTGACTGGATTCCAAACTGGGGAGAGAGGGGAGGGATAAAACTCCATTACCTTGAATATGAACTAGATTACAAAACGTCACTCAAACCTTATGAAAGGTGAGGAAGAAGGGTGTGGTGTGAGATGTTTCTCCTTTTCAGCTACTGGCAGTTCGCCTTCTCTCTGAGCTTCACTGATTGGCTACTGGTGCAAACATACACCCGGTTCCTAATGAAACTCAGCTGTGTGCATTCTGCCAGGCTTCAGGATTATATAAATCCATGATCGGAGTGGGAGACTTACAGGAACCACTGCCCAGAGAGAACAGGGAAGGAAACTGATACAGCTCTGCAAGCCTACTTTCCATTTTAATGAGTGACTCTGAGAGACAAGGGGGCTGGTAAACCATTTATTTTTCAGATAATACCAGGAACTGACTAGAAATACATTCAGAAGGAAAACACAGTAATTAATTTGTCACTGAAACCTGAGGGGTCCAGTTCTACTTATAGGTGATAATGAATGTTTTGCATGTAATTAGCAAGAATAATTAGCACATTCCTGGTAACAAATAGACTGACTGGTACTCTGCAAATAAAATTAATTGTTGTGCTAACAGAGGCAATTGTGTCTCTTTATTGTCTGACAATGTCCCTTATTTGCATTAATACCTACTTCAGACCTCTGTGGCTTTGTGCAGATAGGAAGGGGAATCTATAAAATTGTACCTCTTCCATCTGCTTGTCAGAAATTTGGGGACCACCAGGAGACTTGTTTGTCAAAACTTGTTAAACAATTTGTAGTCTTTAACATGTGTTTACTGTATTAAAGGATGAACACTTCAAATCAATGTACTGGTTAAGTTGGGAGAGCTACTCTGATCAATCAAATACTGACATTTTTAAACTCTGAGAACTTTGCTTTTTTTTTTTTAACTTTTCTTGGAAATGTAGTATATAAAAACATAGAATTGGAAATGAGAAGGGAAAGCTTCAAATTAGGCTCTCCTAGCGTATCCTGAAGTGATTTTTGCCATCTCAGCCTGAGCCTACACTTGGGCACCTGCTTATGTTTACAGATTAGCAGTTGTGCTGCTAAGAAACAGGATGGGATCCATTTTATACTCCTTCAAGCCATTTACACAAGTAACATTTACACACACAGTAGGCTTCTCTCTAAAACTTCAGAAACATGTTTTTAAAACTTTTAAAGCATAGGATATGGGAAAGGAATTTTAATGAGCATGAATATTCTAGTAAGTCTTAGGCTATTTGTAGACGCTAACACTGTGACATATTTTAAGGAGGATCCTCTCACAGGACCACAACCCCGTAGGTACCCACTCAATAAATAGTCCCATGAACTGAACAGAAATTGAATTTAGGCAACTGGTGGCGTTACAGGATAACTCCAACGTGAACTGGGTTGGCTGAGTGTGCGTTCTCACCCGCACACTTAAAGAGACTTATGAGACAACTGCAGGCACACACAAAAAAGGTTAATAAAGGGTTTATTTACGAAAAGGGGAAATGAAGAGAGGAGTAACCCAGGAGAAAGAGATGTAAAAGGGTGGTCCCCAGGAAGAAGGGTTGTTCCAGTTTCTCTGCCCCACCCAAGGGAGGGTGGGGCTGAACAGGGGAGATAAGAAGCTGATGGAGAGAGAAGCAGGAACAAAGAGGAGAGAGAAGAAGGAAGGAAGCAGGATGGAGGCCAGAAGAGGCACAAGGAGCAGAGAGACATGTAAGGAAGCTGCACTGGCCTGGACTGATTGAGACAGATGTGGGTGAGAGACCCGTGGGGAGGTTACTGTGGCGATGTTGATCTTGATTTTGATTTTGCTCTTTTCCTCACAGACTTGTCTGACTGTTTCTGACCTTTTTCTATGGGTCCGTGCCAAAAGGTGTTTTAGACTTGCGGCAGGCATCAGGACTTGCTTTGGGCCAATCCCATTTGGGTGGACTTTTGCCCACGAGGTGATGGGTAACTTTAGGTGCTTAGTTTAGAAACTATTATTCTTTGTCTTTTCTGTATTATTACACTAATTATATTAAAGTTTCTTCTCCATTTAAGGCCTTACATGTTTTATCTTGATGCGGCGGATGGCAGAAGCTATTTAAAAGGGGCAGGTTTGGGGGTTCTGGGGTGCCCCCTCCCTGCCCTGTAACATATTTGGCACCCCAAAATGAAATCTCTTAGCAAATGAGTACAAACAAATTGCGTGCACACACACAGTTTCCACAAGGCCCAAGACAGCTTTTTTTTCCAACTGCAAATTTACATATATCTGAAACGAACACACTAGAGAAACGAAAACCACATTTGTGCTTATGGTAGCCAATGCCATGGGGAAGCCAACATTCCCTATGGGGCTGACTAACCAGGGATGGCTCAAATCCATGTTGGGCGCCAAATCTGTTACAGGGCAGGGAGGGGGCACCCCAGAACCCCCAAACCTACCCCTTTCAAATAGCTTCTGCCATCCGCCGCATCAAGATAAAACATATAAGGCCTTAAGTGGAAAGAAACTTTAATATAATTAGTGTAATAATACAGAAAAGACAAAGAATAATAGTTTCTAAACTAAGCACCCAAAGTTACCCATCATCTCATAGGCAAAAGTCCACCCAAATGAGATTGGCCCAAAGCAAGGCCCGAAAGCCTGCCACAAGTCTAAAACACTTTTCGACAGGGACCCATAAAAAAGGGTCAAAACAGTCAGACAAATCTGTGAGGAAAAGAGCAAAATCAAAATCAAGATCAACATTGCCACTGTCACCTCCCCACGGGTCTCTCACCCACATCTGTCGCAATCAGTCCAGGCCAGTGCAGCTTCTTTACATGTCTCTGCTCCTTGTACCTCTTATGGCCTCCATGCTGCTTCCTTCCTTCTCTATCTCTTTTTCTCCTTCCTCCTCCAGCTTCTTATCTTCCCTGCTCAGCTCCACCCTCTCTTGGGTGGGGCAGGGAACCGGGAATACACCCTTCTTCATGGGGACCTCCTTTTCACAGAGAGAGATATATATTGGTAAATGTGTCCTACCAGTTCTTCTGAGCTGGGACCCCAATAGCACACTGAAGGACAGCAAAAAACCAACAACCCCCAAGGCCCACATGTCTCTGGTTATATACCAAGCCTGACTGCTTAACTCCACCTTTAGTTCCCAGCAATCCTCCCTTCGGTGCTGATGACATTTTGGGATTTGCAGTCTCTGGTGCCTTGGATCTCTTTGGCCTCGGGTGGGGAGTTTGTGGCGTTCCTTCAGGCTATCCTCGCCCCACAACAGTGGTATTAGACTTTTCAAACACTAACTTGACTTTCTGTGAGCAGCAGCACAGGGTGAGGCCGGCCTTGCTCTTGAGGTGAGGGCGTATAGGGCTCACAGCTCAGTAGGGCTCACAGCTCACTCCAAAGAACTGCCGCTCACAGCTGTTCTTCTTTACAAATTGTCTGCTTCTGGGTTTCTGGAGTTGCTCTCTTATGACTCTTCCTATTTCTTTCAGCCTTCCTAGTTTCTACCTGTGCCTTACACCTTCCCTTGGAGGGTTCTCCTCCCCTTCCAGGGTGCTTGGCTAGGAACTTTTAAGCCATAAAGGTCAAAGACATCATAATTTGATTTCTACTTCTGTCTCATATTTCCAACTCTGTTGGCCTCTTCAATTCAGATGCATCACACTTCTTTTAATTACTTACAGTTTCTCTGAAACAGAATTGATTTTCTTGAAGTCCCTATTTTTGTTCATGATCTTACCATTTTATCAGCTTTGGAGTCTGGAAGTCTCTCGGTTATTTCTGTTTCCTCCAATTCCAACCAATTTCTAAGTCATATCCAGTATTTTCTGAACAATATCTCTTTGTTCTTTTTTACTCCACCTGCCACAATCCTATGCAAGGCCCCATTTGGACAATTCAGAGTCTCCTTAATGATTTTTCTATTGCTTCCTCTGTTCATACCAGTCTCCCTCGAACACTTGTATCGAAATGATTCCTTGGCTTAGAAATGCCCAGTGGCCTCCCTGCTTAAAGTCCATAGCCAAAATTCCTTCACTTGATGTCAGAAAGCTCCACAGTTTAATTCCAGTAGTTCCTGTGTATAAATTCGCTTTAGTGGGACACTCTGCTTTTGTTGTGGGAACAGTGTGTCCTAAATGAACTCCACCCACTGTGCTGTTTTATGGACTCCGCCCTCACCTCCTTGCCAAAGCGATCCGGGGGCTGAGGACTGCAACTCCCATAATGCCATGAAGCTGCCATGACGCCTGACGTCTTGAAGGGGGGTTTCTGGGAACTAAGGGTGGAGTTATGCAGCCATGGTTAACAGAAAACGGAATACACGGGGCCTGGAGGGGGCTTGGTTTTTCCTGCCTTCAGTGTGCAGCGGGGTTCCAGCTCAGGCGGCGTTACTGGTAGTACGCACTGACCACTCAATCTCTCTGTATTTCGAGCTCATTTTCTCCGCTCCCCTTTTTGGAGCCTCCTGGCCTGTTGGCCCTACCTTTCTTCATCTGTCATCGAAACCTGTTCATCCCCCAAATGCTGTCCTAGTTTCCCTTTCTCACAGAAACTTCTATGACCATTGAAAATTCTCCCCTGAGTAGTTCTCATCCCCTGCCCTGGTCTGATCACTCACAACCAAACATATATTGTACACTGCTGGCGCTTGCCTTTCCATCCCTATTTCCTGTCTATATAGTTAAGATTCTCAAGACTAGGGACTGTGTCATATTTAAAAGTTACTGATAATTCATTTTGTATCAATCATGTTTTTCATTTATTTCAAAGTGAACTTTATTATTATTTATTTATGCATACAAGAACTGGGGTGCAGGCCAGAGATGTGGGGGTGGGTGAGAGGATTCGCCAGAGACAGAGTAGGGAGCAGAACAGGTGGGTTGACTGAAATACACTGCAGAGGGAGGCAGTGGGAGAGACAGGAGAGGTCTGCAGCGCCATGTGGGAAGCTCCCGGGCTGGGTATCAACACATGCTGCAGTGGCTGCTGATAGCTTCACAGTGCTGAGACTTAACCCTTTGCACCACCAGGGAGGCCCAAAGTGAACTTTATTGTTATTTTATTTTATTTTTTTTTTACCTTTTGGATGCTGTCTCTGAGCCTTGTTTCATTTGTTTTTCTGTACGTTGGGAGAGCTTGAGCAAAAATTTTAAATTCATGCAGGGGAAAAGACACCCATCTAAAGCTATGAATCTGATTTTTTCAAGGTAGGGGTTCTCCATTCCTGTTGGCTGGAAGATTTCATGTGTCCTGCCTCTGGAGAAAACAAGAATGGTAAGTTGAAAAAATGACTACTAGTTCTTCCCTGCTGGTAACTAACTGTGTTACTCTAGAAATAGAAATTGTTTTGCTTCTTAGTCTTGCTTTCTCACTTGAAAAATTCATCCATTCATTTATTCTTTTAACAGGTATTCTTTGAGTTATTGCTATAATTTTTACCAGGGAATTTTCATGTAACACTTCATCTAACACTTAGTTCAAACCTGTATTACAACTTGCATCACAATGTCCTAAAATTAGTTCTAGATTTATCATTCCTCTCAGATAATAAACTCCTTGATGAAAGAGACCACACCCAACTATCCTTGTATTTCCAGCAACAATAAATTGCCCTTGGACACATATATATGCATATGAATATATACATATATACACACACATATATGTATATATACATATATATGAATATACATATATACACATATACATATATATGACTATATACATATATACATACATATACATATATATGTATATATACATATATATATGTATATGTATATGAATGATCATGCAGAAAAGGTTAGGACCAGTCATTTCCAAATGATTGAGTACAGCTGAAAAATGCCAATTATTTCCCCTTGATTCTCTTTATAGGAACCCAAACTTTGAGCTCTTATTTTTGGGATGTGAAATAATTTTTGTGGAAATTTTCTGCTTTGGCAAATTGACCACTGACTTTAAGCAGAATAAATTACATCTAATTTTCTGACCCTTAAACTTTTCTCTTATGTGAAAGCATTCTATAATTTTGCAGTTAGGTTGCTTCATATTGATCACTTCTTAATACTGATGTCACAAATAGCCCTAGGATTCCCACTCGTGCAGTTGAAATCGTCACATATATTTTTAAGAATTATTTATTTATGCATACAAGACCTGGGGTATAGGCCAGAGGTGTGCGGGTGGTGGTGAGAGGGTTCACCAGACACAGAGTGGGGAGAAGAGCAGGCAGATTGACTGAAATACATTGCTGAGGGGAGCAGTGGATGAGACAGGAGAGGTCTGCTGCACCATGTGGGAAGCTCCCTGGCTGGGGATCGAACTTGTGCTGCAGTGGCTGCAGATTGCTTTGTAGTGTTAAGACTTAACTCCCTGCGCTACCAGGGAGGCCCTCACATACAGTTTTGTAGAAAAAGAGATTGCAGTGGAATTTATGTTCTTCGACAGTCAGTCAGGAGCAGGAAGATTACTCTAAAAGGAAGAAAGTTGCAATGTACAAGTGGAAAGATTAACCTAACATCTATTTTGTGTTGCAGACAAACTGTCTTTGAGCTTACGACTGGGTCTTGAACTTCAACTTTAGAAGTGACTTTTTAACACAGCCAGAACTTTGTGTTTCCTGTCTCCTCACATTCTTATTTTTAATCTTTATTAATTGAGAATGTGACATAAACTAGCTTCTTAAAGCAAATATGGAGATTTTACTAGGCTAAATCTTTTCATTTTGTTAAGTGTTTATAAGGATGAGTAAATCAAGAAAGCTCCTTTCCTTCTTCTGGAAAATAATCTCAAGCTGGGCTCCCACAAGGTATTCAGAGGAGGAAGGTAAATGTTTGGTTAGATTTTCTTTTCCATAAGCAATAGTAATTTAAGCATTTTGAATGCATTGCTGGTATACTAGAATTTAGCACTTTCTTGGTCTTGGGTAAAATTGTAAATTTAGGAAGGCTTCCAGGTTGGCTTGTTACTTACTACTTCTGTGTGATCAAGCTTCAGGTTTGGACTCCCCCTACTGCTTTATTTAGCCACTCTTATCATTTCTGTGTTTTGTGCCAAGTACATGATAGTGTAAGTAGCCATCTTGGATGAGAGGATGTTTCTAACTGCTATAGTTGCTGGGTCAGGCAGGGAATTATTTTCTAGCTAGGATTTTTTCACAAGTATGGCAAGAATCCTTCCGATATGCTCATGGAAAAAGTGCTTTTTGTGAGTTATCAGACACTAAGGAATTTGGTCAGTTAAGAGGACTGTATTTAGGGGTATGTTAGTCCTGCCCTACAGAATTATGAAACATCTTTCAGTCAAGGGTTTCTGAAAGTATATAGAAACTAATCAGACCATACTTAGTCTGCACATTTTTCATTTATATTCAGACTTAAACTAAAAGAACACAGTGAATGAGTAGTAGAAGGAAATTAGATGTAGAGAGTTAAGTAGGAGAATATACTTACTCTTTAAGTACATTTGAAATAAAGGACAAATATCTTCTGTTCTGGAAATTTGTTGATGCTAGTTAATGGTCTTTTGAATCAAAACAATTAGGTTTAAAAAGTTGGCTGAAATTTAAATAAAAGAAGCTGCTGTTTTAATATTAAAATATTAAATACAGACAATATAAAAGTTCTGTATTACTAATTTTTTTTCATGGCAGAATTTTAGTTGACATTAATTTCACTAAAAACATTATTGCCTTGACATGATTTCTTGATTACACAGGGGAGCCTTCTTTATTTCCATCCAGGTTTTATGTGAACTTTTCAATATGTGAATCCTTGCTGTAGAGTAAAGGGACAAGCTTGCTTGTGGATTAAGTACATAATCATGATCCCTGCGTCGTTGCCCTCCCACGTGCCTCTGTACACTCTCTTCTTCGAGCCCAAATAGAATCTTGAACTTAACTTACTAGTTTAACTTTCCCTGAACCAGAGCAATGAACTCATAGAATGATTTTAAGGTTGAGTAATTATGTCTCCAGGTGTTTGACATTTAAACCTTAAATCTGAAACAGGAGTCTGGTCTCTCTGTATCCACTTATGATGAATGTCCTTGAAATAGTCCACTTAAATACTCAGCTGTAGTCAGTTTGCACTTCAACTATGGACATCATTAGGAAATGGAAAAAGGGAGTCTTTTTTCATTAATGATTGGGACAGCAGCCAGTCACTGGAAGCAGAATGGCTTTCTTTTGAGTTAGCATGGTCTGATTTTTTCCCCCTTTTTCCACTCCTCTCTAGGTCAGAGTAGAAACTGGTGAAAACCAGCTGTGGTGACTTTCTTTGTTTAAGTTATCCATAATGTTGATTGATATTTGGCAACCAACTGTTTTAAAGCATTTATATACTGTCAAAATGAATGTTTCCCAGAATAGACCTGTGTGAGGCTTCTTAATATTCCAAAGGAATACATTCAGTCTCTTAAATCTTGGCATATAAATGTCACACTAATGGACAACGCTATCAATTGTGATAAAGACATAAATAATTTTTGAGCAAGATTGAAAAAAATATAAGAGTAACAAGGTTGATTCGGAAGTGTGGTCGTTTCCTTTGTTTCTGAAAGCCTGCAGGGGAAGATTTACTCTATTTGCTCCATTTGGTGAATCTTGATTTCAGCTTGATAAATTTTCCAATAAAATGTGAAATTCCTTTCTTGGTGATATATTAATTTTGTCTCAAGGGTGGCAGATATCTTCTGTAGGTGTTCTGCGCATGTATGGTCACTTCTACATTGGTATATGACAAGGAAGAAGCTTGGTCTGAGATGCACTAGTCATTCAGTGTGACCTGATTGTTTAGTTATTTGAAGCATGGGGACAGCACTGGAAGGAATACTGAAACAGATTGAGGGAAAAAAAAATAGCTTAAATACTGGAGAAATCTATAGCCTTAGCTCTTAGTCTTACATTTTACTAGGGGTTGTTAAAGTTCCAGTGTCACTATTATTTCATGTCTTTGTACCCCTGAGGGAGTCTTTCTGATCTCACTGGTTTCACAAGTGAGTTTGGGTTCATTGACTAAACACTTAGCCTGTTTATATGAGATAGATACCACTTTGACTTTAAAGTACTTTTCAAAGGCTTTTATTTGACTATTACTCTATAATTGTGTCCTAGGAATAGCATTGTGCACATTGACACCTCACACTGGCTCAGAACTTTGCAACCTCTGTGGCGCTGGTGATGACTTTAGTAAGACATGCACTAAAGATCCTCCCACTGGACTGGACCCTTCAGAGTAGCCCCAGGCTGTGAGGTAATAATTGGCACCAGGTAGACCATGAGTATATATTTCCACTTGATCCTCACAACAATCTTGGGATAAATGGGGCAGAGATGAAGAATCCTTGACCCGGAGAGAGTATGCATTTCTCACAGCCTCAGTGGAGTGTGATGAGCCAGAACTCAGACCCAGCTCTTCTGCCTTCCAGTGCAGGGCTCATTTCATGTTAACCATTACTGATAAGGATCTGTCGTTATTAGTTTAAAGTTTTGGTCAACAAGCATTCATTGTGTTTCTGGAAACCCCCTGCATCTTAATTTCCTCTTTTGTCAACCATCCCCATTGAAGACCTATGTGCTAACTATGCTGTGTTCTGGGGTAAATGTTTTCTACATGTGACTTGTTTATTTTCACCCAACCCTGGGAGGTACGTACTATCAGCCTCCTCACGTAACAAGCACAGAGGGGTGAAGTAACTTGCTGAGTTTCCTCAGTTAATAAGTAGCAGAGTTGGGATGTGACTTTAGGCCACTGGTTGCAGAATCTATGCTCTTAAGTCAAGAGACTTAATGCATTGGCCTACTGCAGAGCAGGTAGTGCGGACACCTCACTGAATCTATTCTTATCAGAAAAGTTTAAGCTTTCTGAGGGATCTTAAATAGGATAGATGCTCACATCAAGATCTGACCTCTCCCCAAATCCCATATCCAATGTGCCCATGTTCCTGCACTAATTCATCCTTCCTGTTTCTCCCTTTTGGGAAATCATCCACTCTAGACTGGAAGAAATGATGTTCTCTGCTTTCTGCATCAGGCAAAATTATAGCATACCATTTTTATTATCTTAGGCCTGTTTTTTTTCTTGCATTTTTTAGTTAGTCTTCAGTCTTCCTTAGATTTTAATTCATGTCTTCACATCTCTCATAATGTGGAAACAAAAATATGACACAATATCTTTAATAGTCAATTAACCTAAACTAATTAAAGTTCTGGACCTATTTTCTAGCACTTGCATATCATTTTTCTACTGTTATAGCCCAGCTCTGTTCAGTGAATACTGAAATGCCCTATGTCTTGCCAGTTATAATAGCGTGGCATTCTTTTTTTTTTTTTTAATGATTTATTTTTTATTTATACATACAAGCTGGGGTACAAGCCAGAGCTGTGGGGCGGCGAGAGGGTTCACCAGAGACAGAGCGGGTAGCAGAACAGGCAGATCAGAAATACACTGCTGAGGGGAGCAGCGGGCGAGGCAGGAGAGGTCTGCCGCACCATGTGGGATTCTCCCCGGCCAGGCGTCGAACTCGCGTCGCCGCTGCCGACAGCTCCATAGCGCAGCGCTTAACTGCTGCGCCACCGGGGAGGCCCTAGCGTGGCATTCTTGAGGAACTTTTTTTAAACCTCAAATTATGATGACTTATATTATACACTTGGACTTTGTTCTGTTTATGATGAGCTATTCTTGTGTGCCATTTTTTTGTATAACATTTTAGGTTTATTAATTCAATATAAGCCTCTTTTTATTGGGAGAAAGATTTTTTTTAATATAATATTTATTTTTGTTATTCGTATCTTTTACATTATTATGTATTCCCCATAAGTTACCACCACCTGTTCACCCGTGGAGCCATCACCATAGTCCTCCGTGCTCCCCTCCTCCCCCCTTTTGAGCCCTCCCCCTCCCCTCCTTCCCTGCTGAATGTTGCTTTCTTATTTGGTTCCCCTATATTCCTGTTACAAGTGAAACCATTTGATATTTTTCTCTTTCTTTCTGGCTTATTTCACTGATCATGATCCCCTCTAGGTCCATCCATGTTGCTGCGAATTGCATGTGTTTGTCTTATTTGAATGCTGAATAGTATTCCATTGTGTATATGTACCACATCTTCTTGATCCAGTCATCTATTTTTGGGCATCTGGGTTGTTTCCATACCTTAGCTATTGTAAACAGTGCTGCAATAAACATGCGGGTGCATGTATCCTTTCGGATTAGTGTTTTTGTGTCTTTTGGGTATATTCCCAGTAGTGGTATTGCTGGGTCA
>PVIJ01003714.1:0-31939 GCA_004024925.1 Scalopus aquaticus
CAGTTTGACTCCTTTATGATCGGAGAAGAAGGCTGGTACGATTTTGATCTTAGTGTATCTGTTGAGGTTTGTTTTGTGGCCTAATATGTGATCAATCCTGGAGTATGTTCCATGTGCACTTGAGAAAAATGTGTATTCAATTTTTCGGGGGTGAAGTGATTGATAGATATCTGTTAATCCCATGTGGTCTAGGTCCTTAATTAGAACTTTAATGTCCTTGGCTACTTTCTGTCTTCTTGATCTGTCTAATAGAGAAAGTGGGGTGTTGAGATCTCCTACTATGTATGTATTTTCTTTAATGTCTGTTTTCAGGGATGATAATAATTGTCTGATATATTTTGGTGCTCCGGTAGCAAACTCCCCAGGTAAAGGCTGTGTGCTGGGAAAGAAAGGAGAAGAAATGCTAGCTTGTGATCCCATATCAATTACAATCCATTCTCAGTGCTACATTTAGTTCTCAAAAATAGCCTAGAGTGGAAGAAGATAGAAGAAAATACATCACACTGAGATGGAGGAGGTTGCCTAGAGGAGGGGGTCATTGTGGATCACCACTACTCCACTCTGTAACCCATAGCACAGTTTGAAGATTGAATCGCTGACTTTCACCAGAAGTAACCCTTCAGTTCCCCACTGCCTCGGTCCTTGTTTACCTACTACCCCTACTTAGTACCAGCTCTATTATTCAACAGGTGGAAAGAGTTTATCACTGTTATAACACATACAAATTAAAAAAAAAAAGAAAAAAGAAGATACATAATACCCTACAAAGGCGGGAGTAAAAGAAAACAAAAAACAAAACCTTGAAAGGAGTCTCAGTCCAGCAGAACTGTGGAATGTGACTGGGAGGAGTCAAGGTAAGTTTATAACAGTGTTAATGAAAATCAAAAAAGAATGGAAGATATAAAATATTAGTAGAATAAAGACAAATAAAACATGAGGCAGTTATAATTAGACATAACTGAGCTAAGGAATACAGTAACTGAATTAAAAAATACAATTGAGTGCCTCAACAGCAGAAAAATGCAAGGAATAAGAAGAATTAATGAGTTTAAAAGTATAATGTTGGACAGCGCAAAAATGGAATAACAGAGAAAAAAGAATAAAAATTGAAACTAGCATATGAGATTTTTGGAATAACTTAAAGAGAAATAACATCTGTAGCATGGGTGTCTCAGAAGGAGGAAGGAATGAGAAAGACATAGACAATTTATTTAAAGACGTGCTGGAAACTACCTCGATCTGGGAAATTAACCAGATATCATGACCTGAGAGGTCCAAAGTGTTCCAAACAAAATAATACCATACTGGGGCATATTATAATAAAGCCTTTGAAAGCAAGCAACAGGACAGAATACTAAAAACATCAAGAGAAAAAGGGTAAGCTATAAGGGAACACCAGTCAAACTGTCAGCATATTTTTCAATGGAAACACTGCACGCACAAAAGAATCAGAGGAAATATTTAAAGTAATTAAAGAAAAAAATTTCCAACCTAGAGTCCTTTACCCTGCCAAATTAACATTCAAGACAGACGGGAAGGGTAAGAAGCTTCACTAAAAAGCAAAAACTGAAAGAATTTATCAACATCAAGTCCCACACTATTTGTGTGATCTGTCATATAGTAACTTCAATAGAACCTTCAAACAAAAAAACCAATAGAAGTAACATATGAGACAATAAAAATGGAACCTAAAAAACATTATGTTAAAAAAAACAGAACAACAACAAAAAAAAATGATAATGCATATTTATATCTCAATCACCTAGCTGTAAGTGACCTGAATTCACCATTAAAAAAATATAGAGTGGCTTAATATACTTCAAAACTAAGTCCAACCTTGTGCTATTTAGAAGAAACACATCTTACAAAGATAAGCACAGACTTAGATTTAAAGGCTAAAGGAAAGTTATACAAGCAAATGGCAACAACAACAAAAAAATCAACAGCAATAGATATATTTAAATATGCTAACATAGATTTCCAATTAATAAAGGTAATATGAATGAGATGCCATCTTACACCAGTGAGGATGGCACACATTAAAAAAAACAGGAAACAACAAATGTTGACAAGGATGTGGAAAAAAAGGAACTCTCCTACACTGCTGGTGGGAATGCAAACTAGTCCAACCACTATGGAAAGCTATATGGTGGTTCCTCAAGCTGCTGAAAATGTGGAGATTTCATACGACCAAGCAATACCACTTCTGGGAATCTACCCAAAAGACACAAAAACATTAATCCAAAAAGGACACATGAACCCTATGTTTATTGCAGCATTGTTTACAACTGCTAAGATATGGAAACAACCCAAATGCCCAAAAATAAATGACTAGATCAAGAAGACGTGGTACATATACACAATGGAAAACTTCAGCAATCAAAAAAGATAAAACTCATGCAATTCGGGCCTCCCCGGTGGCGCAGCGGTTGGGCACTGCGCTATGGAGCTGTCGGCAGTGGCGACGCGAGTTTGACGCCCGGCCAGGGAGAATCCCACACCGCGTGGCAGACCTCTCCTCCCTTGCCCACTGCTCCCCTCAGCAGTGTATTTCTGGTCTGCCTGTTCTGCTACCCGCTCTGTCTCTGGTGAACCCTCTCGCTGCCCCACGCCTCTGGCCTGTACTCCAGCTCGTATGTATAAATAAAAAATAAATCTTAAAAAAAAAAAAAAAACTCATGCAATTCGCAGCAACATGGATGGAGCTGGAAGGGATCATGCTCAGCGAAATAAGCCAGAAGGAAAAAGAAAAACATAGAATGGTTTCACTTATAGGAGGGATATAGGGGAACCAAACAAAGATCAGGAGAAGAAAATAACAATAAGAAAACCAAAACAAAAAACTAGCAGGCAACCAGAAATGAGAGAAATTCAGTGAGGGAAGGGGAGGATAAGGGTTCAAAACAGGGGCAAAAAGAGCACAAGGGACTATGGTGACGGTTTACGGGTGAATTGGTGGTGGGTAACCCACATGGGATACACAGTAAGGTAAAAGATACAAATATAAATATAAATATATATACATATACACACACACATATAAAGTAACATGAGATAGAGATGGACACTATATTATGATTAAGAACCTAATACAATATGAAGAAATGCCACTCATAAGTAAAAAGGTACTGAGTGATGGAGTACCCAGATACATAAGACAATTAATAGAGATATTTATAACAACACAATAATACTAGGGAACTTAATACCTCACTTAAAACAATAAACAAATTTTAAAAAATCAATAAATAACCAATAGATTTCCATAGGAGTTAGAACACAACTAGGTCTAATAGACATCTACAGAACACTCTACCCTAAACCTGCTGCATACACATTTTTATAATTGAATTAAAAAACTTAATGGCATCATGGAGTATTTTCCATAATGGACTGTATGTTGGGACCCATATCAACTGTCAATAAAACTATAAAGATGAAAATTTGCACCAGTACTTTCAATGGCTATGATGTCATAAAGATAGAAATCAACTGTAAGAAAAAACAGGAGAAACTGTGATTACATAGACACTAAACCATATGCTGCTTAATAACTATTGGCTAAATAGGACATTAAAGAAAAGTAAAAAATACCTTGCAAATGAGGGCACAAGCTATGAGTATCTATGGGATACAGTAAAAACAGTTTTAAGGGGGAAGATAATTGCAATTCAGGCCCAGTTTATAAAGCAAGAAAAATTCTAAATAACATTATACTACACCTAAAGCAACTTGAAAAAGAGGAACAAAAAACTCCAGTATTAAAAGAAGGGAAAAAAATAGTAAGAGTAAGAACAGAAATAAATGAAATAGACATCAAAACGACTACATAAAAATAAATGAAAAGTTTGTTATTTGGAAAGATAAGCAAACTAGACAAACCTCTAGTTATGCTAATAGGGGTGAGACCATAGTAATAGTATCAGAAAGAGGAGAAATTACCACAGACAGCACAGAAATATGAAGGATCATAGGTGATTGCCATGAATTACTATATGCCAAAAAATTAGATAAGAACTATTATCCAGAAAAGGACAAATTTCTAGAGCAATATAGTCTACCAAGACTAACATAAGAAGAAACAGATGAGTTAAACACTGCAATCACAAACATGGAAATTGAAACAGCAATAAACAATGTTATTCAAAATAGAAACAGAATACCAAATGGCTTACAAATGAATTTAGCAAACCATAAGAAGAATTAATGCCCATCTCACTCAAATTGTTTTTAAAAATATGATAAGAGAGAATATTCCTTAATACATTTTACAATGCCAGCATTATCCTACTATGAAAAACAGAAAAACACTGCACAAGAAAAGAAAAACATATATGACTATCTCTTATGAACATTGAACCCAGGAAAAAAAAAGGGACAGATTCCAGAGATAAATCAAAGGAAGAATGGCAAGGCTCCTTAACTATCTTCCCAATATCAACAAATTTTGATGAAGGCGTAAAGGATTATCTAGGAGTTTGCAGTTTAGAGTTCTGAGGTGATCCAACATTACTGGTATCTAATGACAAGGTAACATGAATAGGATTGAGGTATGAGGGGTTAATGAGGGCTTGAGTTTGGATGTTTTACATTTGAGGAAATCAGTGCAAAAAATTAGAAAATTCCTAAAGAATAGTACAAGGTTAAGCAGTGGGACATAAAGGGACGAACAGGTGGATTTTTAAGACTTTCCTACTCACCTTAGAATTGTTTTCTTCCAGGAAAGATCATAAGAAGAAACTCAAAAGAAGATGAGAATATTTAGGTGCTTTATTTCAGATTACAGAACATCTTTTGATAGTTGATTCTATTCTTTCTCATTTATTCACTCAACAGATGAGAAAGTTCAATAACAATGGTTCTTTGAAGTTTATCGATCCAAACTGAACGGATAAAAGACCTCCTGAAGAATGACTGCTATGGCAGAAATCAGTTGAACCCATAGAAAGAAGAAAGATATAGAAAATATCAAAGTAAGTGGTAAAAAATCAAGAAACATATGAGGGCATAAACATAAGAGAAAAATGAGGCATAGGAAACTAAAAGAATAGACATTAAGTTTCTTTGATGAATTCAACAGAAAAAAAAAAACCTGTATTTGCCTTTTGCTTTAAATAAATAGAACACTTCCCCAACAATACAAAAATGACTCACAGAACACATTTTATGTATTTTGTAATTTTCCTATAGACTACAAAGACAACACAGTTGAGCTGACAGTAGTCAAGTCTTACATGTAATTATCGGATGCCGATAGGATTTCTAGTACATTAATGAAAGTTAATTTTTTAATTATGGCATAATACAATGAAAAGCTTTTATAGCTGTTAAAACAGACCAAAAAAACACCCCACATTTTCCCAAATACTCTGTAATAGAATTATATCTTGATGTAAGTGAGTGCCTTTGCCAGGATGTAGCAACATCTTTTCCTGTCACTAAAAGGGCAAACTGTAATCCATCTGTCATGTATAATTTGACAATCTGCAATGCTTAGACAGTAGGAGGGAAGACATGGCTTCCAAAATTTCCCCCTGAAGGGGAAGGCTTTCAGCAGTTCCCAATTACTCTCTGGGTGGAATGTCTCACTTGAGGCATCTGCTCAGCAGTTAGCCATGAAAACCTGGCACACAGGACACCAGAGGTGTGCCTCACAATTATTGTTGGCTTTAAAGTGGCCAACTGCTAGGATAGGAGCCAATCACTAAGATTCAGGTGTGCAGTATGGCAACTCTTGGTGTTGTGCCAGTATGTGACCCCAGATCTATCTTTCTTTTTTTGCACATAAACTTCTAAGATGGTAATCTTTGTAACATTCAAGGTGAAAAATTTCACTGTGAAGTGAGGCTGTGTTCAATAATGGGCCAAGATCTTAATAGCTTTCTACAGATAATACAAGAATGAAAATCATATAATGCCACAGATCCATGTTTCCTGCAGATAAGGATTTCTTTCTCAGGAATCACTTTAGTTCATTTTGGTTACTAAACCTACTAAGAAACTTTTCCGGCACTGGTTCAGAATATATAAAGCTGTTTTCTACAAAGACTTGCTTTGCTCACCACATGGATGGTTTCCCATGTGTTGAATATTTTAAAGGGAAAGGAAGAAAATGAAAACTTTCATTTTTCAGATTCAGGTTTTTCTTCTAAAATCTTGAGAAAGTTGGATGAGTCAAGACTGACCCTATGTGAGAAAACAAAGAGCTAAAAGGTAAAAATAGCATTGTTAATGGGAGAAAGAGAACAGATGAGGACTTTCTCCACGTGCAGTGATGGAATTGCTTCAGAACTAGCACAATCCACAAGTATCTCTTCCAAACTACCAAAAGACCTTAGTGGAAAAGGACTAAGGAAAAATGACAGCTGAATGCAAGGTGGGATCCCAGATTGACCCAGTTGGAGAACAGGTGAAAGTTGAGTAAGTTCTGTACTTTATAATATTATACCAGTGTTAATTTCTTGATTCTGATAATCTTACCATGATCATGCAAGTTTCTAACATTATGGGAAGCTGGGTGAGGAATATGGGGGGACACTCTGTATATCTTGTAGCTCTTCTAAATTTTAAACCTAAAATTATTTCAAAATAAGAAGTAAATAAAAGATGAATCCACTGAGTAGGAAAGTTGGTCACTGCTAGCACATTTGCCAGCATAAAGCTAAATCAATGTGCTAATAATAGTTCTTATTTTTAACTACTGTAGAATTATGGAATTATTATAGGATTAGAGAATGAAAACCCCTATGGAAGAGTTATTAATGTTGATTTAGACTATTTTTTTTTAAATTATTTTACACATGTAAAAACCAAGACAAGATCAGTGATGTCATTTCTCCCAGGGTCCACATTTAATTTAATGCAGAAGTAGAAAAGAACTTAGGTTTTGTGCTTTTTTGGACAATGGAATAACCAAAACTTTAGTAGCATACTGCTTCTCTGCAATCTTAAACCCATCCTTATATAGGAAAAAAGCATCTAATGTGTTCAGAGCACTGTGGGAGACTCTTTCTCTTCACACCCATGTCCACACTTGCGGCTATATTCCTTCAAAATTCTCACAGTACAATCAAAGAGAGATATCAACTGATAACTTTATTTTAAAAACCATTAGGCAGTAAAAATTTCATTTTAAATGTGCACTGTGGACAATAATTATAGAAAGATGTATTTTATATGGAATTTATTATATTGCTGAATTCTCTTCCTACAAAATTAACCCTGTGGTGTTCCTACATGGATCATCTCTGGAAGAGTAGAGAGAACATAATCAACCCCTCTGTTTCTATCAGGTCCTCCTGTCTCCATGAACTTGAAGTAGAAGATCATGCTGGAAAGTGGAAGGGGTTTACAGGCCTTTCTTTGGACAAGATCCATTTTTAGCTTGACATCTTTTTTTCTTTCTCCTCAGAGAATATTACGTTAAGGGAAATTGCAGTAGGTTGTTCTTGTAAGAGAAAATGTCCTAAAAGTACAATGTAAGTTAAAGATATTGTCTAGAAATGGAGCAAAGAAAAAAAGGGAAGATGAAGAGCCCACACAAACAGTGAAAGGAGCAAGTTTCATGTGTTTCCATGTCTTTAATTGTGGAAAATGTGGAAGGGATGAATTGAAACTGCCTCATCAGCGGCTTTGCTTTTAGCAGTTTGTATTCCTAAAAACAAGCCTTCCTGAACAAGCAAGACCTGACAGCAGAATTGCAGAGTGCTCGTTGCCAAGTGCATAAACAAGTTTATTTTCCAACTTTTGTCAACATCAAACGCTCATAATTTCCACTTTTTTCTTCCCATCAAATCAAATGTTATTATAAGATCTAGACACACTGCAGCTCACCATTAGGTCTTTGGTTTCTAAAGGCTCATCTTACATTCATCCCAGGGTAGTAATTTAATACATATTATGAGTTGCTTGACAATCCTCGACTTTTCATTTGGATATGTTGTTTCCTAGAATGATTGCCAGATTGGTATTAACTTCTATAGTGATAGAGTGACTCTTCCCCCAAAAAAGCAAATGTCAGTCCTATTACGCTCCATGAAAATCATATACCTTTTGAAGGCAGTGACTGGGACTCCAACTGTTTTGTAACTCACACAGCCCTTGACAAAGTGTTTTCTCAACAGTAGATGTTTACTAAATCATAACTGACTGACTCACTGAATAAATGAAATAAATGGGAGATTTGTTGAATGAGTTAAACAAATATTTCCAATTAAATCACTGTGAACAATGTCTAGCATTTCTTTCCCAAGAGACAGACATCATGACTTAAAATCGTCCTACTCAATGAAAAGAGCACACAATCATTCAAAGTCAGGAAGAGAAATGAAACAAGTTTCTAGCCAATTCAAGCCATGCATCAATTATAGCAAAATATATTTTCAGTTTGAAATGTACAAGTAATTCCAACAGTGTTGCCGGCATTTTGTCTGAATAAATAAACTAGAATAACTAACTATCTGGACTCAAGTCTCATGCTTGCATTCTTGTCTCGCCTTCTGCCCTTCCTACACTCCTTCGCTTGAACCTTTGTTTCTACTGTCACTGTTTCCTGGAATTCCTTTCTACAACATGGTCAACCAAATTCTCCAAACCATTTTCCAGTCTCCGCTCTCCTGACTGTTTTGGGCCATGTTGGACATACTGGTCTTTGCCTCAGCCTTATCAGATTCTCTCAAGAGAATAGGTCTTGTACTCTCAAGAGACCTGGTTCAGTGACCAAATACATGTTGAAAATTGATACCCTTTTGGTAGGTTAGTGGTTTGTCTTTGTTCTAGCACCAAGACCTCCTTGTTATTCCTGAATCATGCAATGCATATACTTGGCTCTGTCTCTTGCTGTCCTTCTGCCCTGAAAGCTCTTCCTTCATATAACCTCTTGCTCTCTCATTTTGTTCCGGCCTCTGCAGAGATGTGATGTTATTGGTGAGGGCTTATCTCCTGACCTGATATAAAAGCTCCATATGAAGGACAGCATTCTTTTTTTTACTGCTAAATCCCCAATTCCAGGAATATAAGTCTATTGTTTAATAGATGGATTAATGCACTATTACATTTTCTAAAAATTATAAGACATATTAACATCTTAAGTAATCAAAGGAAAGCAATTTTCTGAACTTATTTGCCCATGCTAGAACACACCCTGGGAAATAACAGGTGTGATTTATACAGATTATTCCAACTACTGAGCTTCTGGAGATTTTATTAGAGGTTACATATAGTTTACCATAATTAATTTAATAGATATTATTTCTCTCCTACCCATTTAGGTTTGAACTTCCTTCTGCTTGGAGAGCACATCAAATATTCATTTGCATCATTCTGGTGCTTAACATAATGCATGATACACAACAGGCATTTAGATTGTTAATCAAGACATCTTTCTCAGATGTGATCAAGCAGGGCATGACTGTTGAGATGAAAAGTATATTCACCTATATTAAATAAATGCTTAAACTTCTAACATAAAAACACTAAATTAGCATTACTAGGAAATTTCTGGAAGGAAATATTGACCTTTGTTTGCCATCAAATAGGTATTGTTTTATATCTGGACTATAGATATAGTTTCCTTGAAGTTTAATTTTGTTATTTTAGTGATAGGAAAATAGATGTAACATTAAAATAAAAAGGCAAGAATAATTAAGCAATTTTTACAGATGCTTCTGTAGAAAATGAACTTAGTATTTTGGATGCAAAGATTGGACAAAATATCTAGAATTGTGCCATGGAAAACATAACAGAGCCAAAGGGATATGAGAAAACCTTGTATTTCAAAATAGATATAATATCACTATTCCTTTAAAGAAACTTCTTTTTTTCAGATTTAAAGATATTTAAAAGGCCTAGATTTTATCAATTAGAGATGGATTAGTTGGGTAGAAGAGTTTCTTTTTTCTTTTTTCTTAGGAAAAGTACACATGAGAAAGACCCAACCATAAACATTTACTGAGCCAATGCTGAACTTTTAAGAGAATTCTGGTCTTCTCTTTCTTGGGGCAATGACTCAACTAATTGCCCAAGGGACTCACAAAGTACAATATTTTAAGACAGAAATTTTTTATTCTTTTGCAGTGGTCACTAGAGAGAAAATTGTTTCTTGGAAACATAGACTCATAGACCTATGTTTAAAAAATATAAACTGCCACTGATTTTTGTTTTTATTCTCATTTTAAAATGTAAATAAACTAAAATTGTTTTTTTCAAGTAAATGTAAAAAATGTCTTTCCACATTTGAAAGTCATCAATATACTCTAAAGTGTTTAAACTTTGGAAATTTTGTAAATCTTAAGATCGGCAATGATGTTACTGTTCAGAGAGGTATGTCAAAACAGAAGCTAAAAAGTATATCTTCAAGAAGATAAAGACATGAACAAACATATTAAGAACATTATAGGAGGGAGGGAAGGAAAAGCGCACAAAATGGAATAGAAAAGAACACAAGGGACCATGGAGATGGATCATGGGTGAATTGGTGGTGGGCTACCCAAAGGGAATACAAAATGTAAAAGACATAAGTAACAATAAAAATATATACATTAAAAAATAAATTTAAAAAAAAGAACATTATAATAAAAATTTCTGTTCTTACTATTTATAAATATGTTTGTGAAAGTACTTAGGTAAGAGACATCTTAGCTATTAGTAAATCAGGGAAACTAAATTACAAAAGTGTTTGTTTGACTTTTCATGTCTCATTTAATTTCTGTTGTCATATGCTACCAAAAATATTAGTATCACATTACTTCTGCTAAGACCTTTAATAACAACTCTGTGTCTAAGTATTCTATATATAAAAGAAAGGAATGCAACATAGAAAACAAATCTTCCTATTTTAAAGTAACCAAAATTTTAATCTGTTTCAAGGGCTAGAGTGTCGCTTAACCCAGTATTGTCCAAATTGTGTCCTGGGTTGGCTGAGGGAATGTGAGTGATGGCAGGTCCATGAGTCAGGACTGGAACATCTTTGCTCAGGAAGAAAAGTGAGGGGAAGTAAACCAAAACCTATGGATAAGTAGATTGAAGTTGAAGGTGCACAGGTAAAATCTAGAGATAAGAGAATGAAAGACACAAGGAAGTGCGGAGCCAGGGATGGGCGGTGCCCTCTGACTTTAATGAGCTTGTCACCACATGGGTGACCACAGAGGGTGCTGAAGGATGTGAGTGTGGGTGGTTTTGAACTCATTTACCCCTGTACCACAGCATTAGAAGAGTTCTGAGGTACTCAGGGAGCAGGTAGTAGGAGACACAGCAGAATCACCTGGAGAAAGGTCTCAGACTTTTTCCATCTAACCTGCCTGCCTCCCATACACAGTGCATCAGATTTCAAGGTACAGCTTCTCTGCTCTAGTACTTTATCCTCTCCCCAGTAGTCCCATATCCCCTGCTATCTGCTTTCCTCATAATACTGCTGATTACTTATCTATCTTGTTGATACTGTTTACCTCATTTTGCTCATTTTGCTGTAATTCAACAAAGTATTTATTTGTAGGTGGGACAGTGTGGTCGCTTGCTCCCTAGTTCTCCATCATAATCCACAAAGTAATTGGTCTCAGTTACATTGATACCTATACAATAAAGTTAAAAACTAAATGCATAAAAATTAAAAATTCACCATAATCCTGCCATTTGGAAATAGTCATTGCTGTCATTTGGTGAAAACATATATATCTCCCAAATTGGGATCATGTCTTTTTTTCACTGTTCCCCCCCAACAAAAAAATAATATATGTGTTCTTTCTCACTTCAATTATGAGTTTGTTACTATTATACTGGAATCTGTTCATATTTCCATCCTCCCCTTTGTCCCTGCACCCCCTAAACTATCAAGGTAAGATCAAAACCAATACATAGTCTTCATTAAACACCTAAGCACATTTTCCAGTTATCAAATATGGCTTAAAAAACTTTCCTGTAAACATATTCTAAGATGCCAAATATATTTACACATTTAATCTCCTTTACTATCTATATGAGCTCACAGATATTCATGGCTTGCCATCTAAGGGAAGGAGACTATTGAGAAATGATATAGGTTATCAACACATAAAATACCTTTAGAGAAAAGCAAAGAGGATTTCAGAAAGAAATTCAAATTGTGGAAAAAATATGCTTTATGCATTCCAATCAAAGGTCGACTTTGATGGTCTCCATGGACTTGAGTGTCTGCTTTGCCCATATACAGGCTGGCCTTTCTCCTTGATTTGACTAAATCTAATTGGAGACCTATCAATCCAGTTCTGTTTCTTGTGCTGTCATGAACAGTTGGCTCTGGCACACAGAATGACATTTGGAAAGAAAGTCTTATTTTAACAACCCTGTTGACTTTCCAACGTCTCCGTTACCACAGTCATCAGAGTCTAATTTAGTCTTGAGGGGCCCTAATCATTCTAGAGTCTGAGCTCGACAGAAAGAAAATAATTTGTGCACTTAACAGAAAGAAAGTCTATACTCCCAAAACAAAAGGAGTCAGACAGCAAACTCAGAATTAACAGGCTCTGCTGATGGACCCTTTTCCCTCCTTTTCATCAGTCTGGTGACAGTGGACTCTGGACAGTGATAAATGAGGGGTCAAGCTACTTTCATTTTTCCAGAGGATTATTTCGCCCACAGATAAGGCACAAAGAAGGAAGTAATAGTCAAGATCAGCATGTAAGAAAACAAAAAAGGGTGACAAACAAAAGCTCATTCTCCCAGTCCCTGCCCTACCCCTACTCCAGTGTGGGGAGCACACCCACCAGCATGCATAGTTTGTTATTTTTTTTCAGTGAGGAGAAAAATAGAAAACAAAGCTAATACGTGGCAAAGACAATTGTGCCTCACATAATAGATGCTTGTGTTGCTTTTCCTAACTTTACAGACAATGTTAAAAAAAGAAAGAAAAGCTTTCTGCACTCATTCTGTTTCATAATACAGAAAGCTCAGAAACACTAATTTTTTAATGAAGAGAAGAGTGATACGTTTAATGGTCCTTCATTGTGAATTCAGGATTTTCACTCTCCATTTGGAAGAAAGACGACTTTCTAAGCACTGTTAGTATTCTTATGGTATATTAAGAAAAAGAGAAGGGCTAGTCCTCTAGCAAGTAAAAAATAAGCACAAAAAATATACATGAGTTTGTTATAGGCCTTTCTCATTGTTTATGAAATTTGATTTATATTATTCTACTTCCTTTCTCAGTCACTATCAAACTTATTTTTCTATGGAAGATAGTTTTATATTCTTTCAGTTTTCTCAGGGAAAATGTAATGCTTAATATATAAAGGGCTTTCAAAAGCCCTCACTCCTACTTGAATTATTTTAAATTTGTGGTTTAAAGTAACACAGTGTCTCAGAATGACTGCTTGGAGGCTTAGCAATCCTTAGGAATGTCAAATGAAACCTAACAATTAGGATTATTACTGAAAAAAATACTTTTAGGTAGACACATCAACTTCTGTATTTAAGCAGGACTTGTGAAAACAATGTATAAATGGCCTATGTATTGTGGAATAAAACAGGTACATGAGAATTAAACATCACATGTAAACTGGTTTGTTTTCACAAGGAACAAATATTGAAGAGTGTACTCGATGGCATCTCAAAAAATTTTCTATTTGGGCTTTACATTGATCTCTTATATAGACTTTAAAATAAAATAAAGTGGATTCCCTCCGTGGGCTGTGATGCACTTTATAAGTGGCAGGAAAACAGCTTTGGAGCCAATTCTAACTGTAACATTAAGGTAAACCGATGAGCACTTAAATCTATTTGTTCAGGGCCACAGAAGGTTCTAGGTATATGACTATGACCTCACCCCTCCCAAACAGCCTCTCACAGAAATCTTTTTAATGTGTCCCTTGGAACTTTTGTCCCATGGTTAACACAATCTCTCAGATCATCAGACTCTTCTCTTCCTTCTCTTGCTTTATTTCCCCCCATAACTGAGCAGGGCTCACTCCTGACGGAAGTGCTTCATCTCTGTCCAGGGGAGGCTGCTAGTCCTACATAGTGTTGAGTCGAGGAGCTCCTTGCCATCAACCCACCTCCACATTATTCCTCAATTCTCCTTTAAATCACTGCTGTTTCAGGATCACACCATTCACTCAAAGGTTTAGCTCGCCTTCCTTATCACCACTATCTCATAATCCTTAAGTCACTATTTCTAGTGATTACCCACCTGGTTCACTATCTTCATTTCTGGGTCTTTACATCAAGTTGGGTCACAGTCACATTCAATTTCCTGGCTTCCCATATCCTTGTTCATCAGTAACCTTTACTTCCACACCATTTCCGTACCTTCATATGTCTCTTTTCCTGGTACTACACATTCCGTTTGCAGACCATTCCATCTTAGTCGGCTACATCCACTCACTACCTATTCTTGGGCTTTCCGGCTCCTGTACCTTACAGACTCCAGTCTACCTCTCCTCTGTTTCATTTCCTGCCCATCTTAGATGCATGGTCTGTGATTTCAACCACTTTTATCAAGTATCTCCCAATTCTTTACCTTTGTTGACTGTAGCACTTTGCTGACAAAAACCCTATCAGGATGAATCTATCAATAGAACTTCATAATTTATTAACAAAGATATCACAACTATGTAGGTCTTTTCCACTGTAATCTGGTAGTCTCTTACTTCTATGGGTCCTTTAATATAGCTGTGAGGAGATGTTAGGCTTCCCTTCTAAATTCTCTTAGGTATTCTATTCTATCTACTTTTAATTGTTTTTAAACCTCTGAAGTGACCAACTTGCCACTTTGGCGATACTCCACAAACGCTTTTTGAGTGAATGAATAAAGACTGAGTAAGTATAGGTTTCTTTGGTTTCAGTCAAGGTAGATCAAAATGCTCTCTCAAATTGCTAAATGTTCTCACTGGATGGCAGAATGAGGAGGACTGGGCAGTACGGGCAATGCTCTGTTCTCAAGCTGGCTGCTGTCACACAGGTGTGTTCAGGTTACAGAGCTGTATGGTTATGATACATACACTTTTAGGTATGTATCATTTTTTTCCCCCCAAAGTGTCGTTTCACTTACTGAAGTTCATTCCCAGAGCTCCAGATGGAAGCACAGCCCCCTGTGCACTGTCCTCATTAGGCAGTGGATTGATAAAGACTTTTTGCAGGTGTGAGTTTCTTCTGAATATAATTTAATCTACATTTTTAAAATGCAGTGACATAACAAAATAACTGAATTTGTTTTTCTGATGCTCTTACTACTCCTTTTTTTTTCCATTGAGATAAAATGGGTTTACAATACTGGATAGATTTCAGGTTATTTCTCATCTCAGCAACTGTACATACCATACCATGCCCAGCACCAAATGTCTGCTGTGACTACTCTTTAACTGGAATCTCAGGACAACTTTTGGCACAAGAACATTTGAAAGCAGCACATTAGCCTCAGAGTTCCTGGCACTGAATTCTAACAAGGAATGGGTCATTTTCTGGCATTAGTTGAGTGTGTCTGGCATACACTGAGACTGTATGACCATATGATTGGAGAATTTAAGGAGAAAAAATGTCAAAAGAAAAAATAGTAACAATAATAATTTACCCATTAAATGTTCCATAGTGATATTTTGGGTAGTGTTTCTTTAATCTATGAATTATTTTGCAATCCCATCATCATTATTTTAGCCTCATCATGTATGCTTAATTTATTGCACTGATTTTTTTTTTAATTGTTTTTCTGGTCACTTCAGTTCTGTTTTTTCCTCCCTCTCTAAGTCTAACCTGACAACAGTGCCAAAATTAATCTCTTGAAAGCCCAAATTTAGTAGTCATTTCTCCCATCAAATGCTATCTGTTTTTTTCCTTTTCTGCCCAAATGAGGACCTAACACTAAATTGTGCTTCAATGGTTACTAATCTGTCCACAATATACTCCTTTGCTTATTTCCTATTACAATTCACAACACATGTGTTCTCTGAACATGTCACCTTTTAGCCTATTCATGCTCATTAATATGAACATAATGAACTTAGTTCTGATTGAAATCTGAGTCCTCTTTCCTGACCCAGCTCTAATGCTACCTCTTCCACACAGTTTTAGCATATCAACCCTGAAGGGCTTGTATGTTCTCTTCTTTCAGCTAATGTATATAGGCTAGCTAAATACATAGTTACCTAGTTATCCTCAAGTCTCCAAGTAAATTTGGCTCTTATTAACAAAATCCTATTTATCTTTGCAACTTAACTCACAGCTTTACATGCAGTATGTACTCAGCAAATATTCATCTTTAACAGCTGAAAAATTAATGATTTAAAGCATATTTCAAGGGTGTAAGTCCATGTTTAAAGATTCAGTTTCACATGTTAAGTGCTCAATAGATCCATGTAGCCACTAATTACTGTATTAAACAATACAGATATAAGACATACCCCCCATTACTGAAATTCTACTGGACAGAGCTCCTCTGAAGTTAATATGTTTAATAAAATTAGGAAATAATGAATATAAAGGTATATTTTTCCTCAGCTGTATTCTGAACCTGAGTAAACTTTCTGTCTGGGAATGGTCAAACTAAATGATGCTCTTACTAGTTACTGATAATTTTATACAGGAAGACAAAGTCCACTACTTTTTTTAATGTTAATGTCTTGGTTGAGTTTGCTCTGAAGACATTACCTTTAAAACAGAAAATGTCTTTCAATGCATTGGATTTCATATTTCTTTGAAGCTTGTAGGTTTATATTACATCACATTACATTTACATACATAATTGATTTTTACGAGGTATACATTTTTCAAATTTTTTTTTTTAAAGATTTATTTTTTATTTATACATACAAGCTGGGGTACAAGCCAGAGGTGTGGGGCGGCGAGAGGGTTCACCGGAGACAGAGCGGGTAGCAGAACAGGCAGATCAGAAATACACTGCTGAGGGGAGCAGCGGGCGAGACAGGAGAGGTCTGCCGCACCATGTGGGACTCTCCCTGGCCGGGCGTCGAACTCGCGTCGCCACTGCCGACAGCTCCACAGCGCAGCGCTTAACCGCTGCGCCACCAGGGAGGCCCACATTTTTCAAATTTAAGGAGACAATTTCAGTGAATGTTTTAATGACATGTGTGTCCCAGTTCTAGAAAAGAAATTGATCAGCTCTGCCTGATGGACTAAGTGCTGAACTAAAGGTCATGAAGAGATGTGACTTGGGTGTGAGGGGATGAAGAATTTGCTAGATGATAAAGCTTGGAAATGCAACCTAGGCAGGGGAAAAAGCAAGGTGACTGTTAGATGAAAAATATGTAAAACTTACACATTTTGGCCAGCTTTTCCCTAGCCCTGTCTTTTCTGGTCTCTAGCTTTCACATTCCCTTTTGCTCAGGCAACACTGATCACTTGTGGTTTCTCACCTGTAGTGTATAAACTACATGATTTATAACTTTGTGCCTTAGTCTCTGGCCTTTCCTGTGCCCTGAATGGATATGTGTCTCCTGCTATACCTTTATTCTTTTCACTTGCCTAACTCTACAAATTTAATAAGCCTTTAAGTATTCCCTCCTTCAAAGACCTTCTCTTTGAAGATCTGAATTAGTGCTTCCATAATTCATAGTGATTACTCTTGTCTAGAATATTAATCAAATTGTGCATAACCTTTTATTGATATTATCTATTTTATTTATCTCCAAATAGATTAGTATGTAGATTGAAGCCTGTGTTCAGTAATTGGATATTGATTGAGTTTTTGTTGAAATAAATGTGCATAAAAATGTACCTGTGAGATTTACTTTTAGGTTATGGTAAGATAATACTCTAAAGGATATTTATATTTATTGATAATTAAGAAATATTCATTCAAATTAGGTAACACTTTTAATTTATATCATTTTTAAAAATTTGAAGACTATCAAGGAAAGGATGGGAGGACAAAACCTGCTACACTGCTGATGAAAAATTACTGTAACTTTTAGGTAAGCACTTTTGGGGAAGTGATTTGAAGGTCTCACATTTTGATTTAGCAGTCCTGACTCTGGGAGTGAACCCAAAGAAAATATCACTAAAAGTGGTAAGAGTTTCATGTACAAGAGTGTCAATCACAAGAGGTAACTGTACATGTAGAAAATGAGAAACAACATACATGTCCCCCATGAGGAAAACGATTAAGTTTTTCTTAACAGCACAACATAGTTGCACTTTCAGCAGAATTTTAGGATGCTGTTAATAATTACTTTGAAAAATATTGTAGTGTAATATATTAACTTGGGTAGCTTATAAACTTAATATCAGAGACTGGGTGATTTCAGACACACATATTGATTTCTCACAGCTCTGGAGGCTGGATGTCTAAGATCAAGGTGCAGGCAGATTAGATTCCTGGTAAGAGCCCTCTTCATGGGTTGCACATGAATTCCTTGCTGTGTCCTCACTAGAGGAGCCAGTGCTCTGGTGTCTCTTCCTCTTCTTATAAGGACATGAATCCCATGATGGGGCCCCACCCTCCTGATCTCATCTAAATCTAATAACCTCTCAAGACCACATTTCCAAATATTGTCACAATGGACATTAGGGTTTCAACAAGTGAGATGTGGGGAGACACAAACACTGAGCTCCTGACAACAGCAGGGGAACATAGTCATGTCACACTGTATAAATAAAACAGGAAACAAGTAAAATAGGTCAACTGCAATTCCCTGCTATTCCTCCCTTTTTCCAGTTTTTCTTTAGGTGCCCAAGTATCCTCTGACCCATCCCAGAGCAAGAAACTGAGAATCACATCTTCATCTCTTAATGATTTAGGCAATAGACAAGAGATCCCTTGAGTTTTTCTGGAGAAAAGATTCAGTTAACAAAGAATTGAAGGTAATAAGGAAGGGTTTTTCCATAAAGCAGAAGATCCAAAACGGAGTGAGTTTCCATAGGTAAGCCCTGTAGAGTTAGTACTCTAAAACTGCCCTGAATCCCATTCAGTAGTGCATGTACTCTGACATCAAATAGGTAGACAAGCACTTGTAGGTAGCCAATTTCTCAACTTCTGTATTACTCCATATATTGACTTGATGACCATACAGAAATGGGGTTCCTCGAAAATAGATCAGTTAACACTGTATTTTTAGTGTAAAAGTTGAAATATACACATACTGGTAACCCTTTGAATCCTGCTTTAAGAAGGCAATGACAATGAATTTTAAGTATACATCATTTCATTTAGGGCATGTCCAGAGATCTGATGTCAAAATTGTACATAAAGTCTTTTGCATTGCTTTTGGAAATAAAGAGAAGCAAAGGTGATTTCTGCAGGCAACATATACATGAACGGAAGCAATTGTATGATTTTAGAAGTGTGTCAAGATTACTGGGCCCTGTGGCACCACATGATTTTTCAGAACAATGCATCACTGCCATGTGTATGAAGGAGATTCAAGGAAAGTCTACATTTAAACTTGGTTTTGCATGACTGTAAGGTGATGCTGACACTTAATCCCATACTTCTAGATTGTATTTAGAGATATGTGAAGCATGGGGTGACTTAAAGCACATTGTCATCCAAATGAGAATGCTCCTGTTTGCTGAATACATTTGATCTCAGGGAAGTACAGTGCTTGAATGAGATTAAATTTTGTCTCCAAGTAAATGATCTAGACACCATGTCGTTGGGATGTTATGATGGGCACCTATATTTGTGGGTCACAATTTGAGATCTTTGTCAGTGTTCTCTTTGTCATTCCTGAAGTCTTTGCCTTTAGACGACTACAGATGGAGTCATTCTCAGAAAGATGGGTCCTCGGTATCAAAAACAATAGGGCATGCATTACAGAATAATTTTATGCAATGGTTGCTAATTTTACTTTGTAAATATAGTGTTCTGGGGTCATACTTCTGAAACTTAACAGGAAGAAGATGAATGTTGCTGCTATTTGGAGAATGGATTAGAGGGAACTAGGAGGAGATGGTTTAGGATGCCACTGTGGTAACCCAAATGAGATTGTTACCAGAACTCAGTGGGAATTGAGAGAGGGAAACTTGTCCATCAAACTGGTGTTGGTAGTGTAACTGACAAGATTTGTTGAAAGATTAATTCTGGGGGTAATGATTATGGGAGTATCAATGATAGCTTCCAGGTTTCTGGCTTGTAGACTTGGGTGGATGATAGCTACATTTTCTATAATGGAGAAAGACTGTTATCGACCAGAGAAACTTGGGGAAAATTTAAAAACTCCATTTTGTACACACTGATTTGAAAACTTTTTTTGTGTGAGAGTCAAGAACAAATGTAAATAGGTAACTGGATATGCCTTTTCAGAAAACAGATATGTGTGCTGAAGACAAAGTTTGGAGATCCTGAATATTTCAAAGGCATGCAAATCCAGTTACTAATGCCATCTGTGGGATGAGCAGAAGAGAGTGTGAAACTGAGCACTGAGGTTCTAAAACTCTTGAAGAGGAGGAGAAAGCATGAAAAACGATTGAGAAATAGGTACAGGGAGTTTCACAGCACCAATGTGAATATGTTGCTTGCTAAATTTTTGCCATTCTTACCCTTGGCCTTCTGCAGGCCTTCTGAAGTACTTAAATGTGTGCCAGACAAGAGTCTAAGTGCTTGAAATGAAGCACCTCACTTCATGCTTACAAGAACTTGTGAGGGTGGCATTATTACTTCCTTTTACAGAGAACTAAATCAGGTCCAGGGTCAGAGGAGTCCTTAAAATGAAACTCTGACAAGTGTTAGTAAATTGTATGCTATATCCTGCTTGTCCACTGCATTATTCACTTTTTTTTTTAAAAGAAAACATTTCACAGGAATGTATATTCAACTATTTTTTGTTGATCATATTCTTTATCTGCAGGATAGGTTTCAGAAGAGTGATATCCTGCACGCATTTTAACTAAGTTGGTTAAATGGATTGTCTTCCTTCCACCTGAGTCAAACAGAGTAAAAAAGGTTCTAGAAGTGGGAGGGAAGAAAATGGTGATGGGGAGCAGACCTGATTGGGGCTTCATGTAACTCACATGGAACCAATCATTGTAGGGGGATATTCAGTAGTTTTGGTAAGAAACTACTGTTTGAGTCATATTTTTAACATTTATGATTATTGAAAAGATACAAATGTATACCAGTTTCCCACCTGGTTTTGCTTACTACACCTGTACACAATGTTGTATCCATAATAGATATTCAACACAAATAGAATGAGAAGATAAATAACGTTGGTCGAAATGACTTTAATCAAAATTTGTTTGACTGTTCCTCCTACAGGGGTAAAATACTCCCAGAATATGAAAAAATGGTGTAATTTCTTTAAATCAATCATTTAATGACTGTGCTAAATTCTTACTTTATCCCTGGGCAGTGATTTTGTTCAAGAGAGGCTTTATTCAGTGTAGAAGTGTACTCATTAGTATAATAAAGACAAAATTTCACAGAATAGCAATGCAAATTGGAAATTAATTTGGAAACCTATATTATGGCATTAAAAAGGCATTTATTTATTCATGGTTAGAGAATATTCAATTAACTTTTCTAGATTATAAATTCACTGTAGGTGGCAGAGTGAAAACTTCATAGAGAATTCATCTGATCTAAGATATATATTATTTATAAACTCTATGAGTACCAGATTTTGAATTTGCGATGTAAATAGCCAGATGTTACCCTTATGGGGTTATTGAAAATTATTAAAACATGCTTATGGCTCATTTCATCAAATAAATACATGTTTTACTTTAAAAGACTTGAGAAGAAAAAGGGCAAAATATGAAGTTAAAATAGATTTTAAAAACAAACTATGCAAATGTTCCAAATGTTTAAATGTATCAGAAATTCCTTACAAATACCTAAGGAATGAGTATAGAACAATGTGTCACCAACAGTGCAGTACTATCAGAATAATGGCAATTTTATTGAATTCAGACTTCTAGAAGCAAATGTGATTTAACTAATATATGAAAATGATGGCAAAAGTACCTTTCATGATAATGTTTATGCTTTCTATGTATTAAAAATGCCTACCATTAAAAAGACCTTTTCAGAAAAGAAAATTTTCATAAATGAACATTTAGGAGGCTTTAGTCTTTCTAAAGATGCACCCTGATGTACCACTAGCATAACAGGAATCTTGCACAAGCTTTAAGGAAAATATCCCATTTGGAAGTCTGATTTGCAGTTTGTATCCACAGTAACATTGTACTTGGTATCTTTAAATGGAGAAGGGAGTTTACAGCTCTAGAGCATAGCGATACAATGATATGCTAGTTATCCTTAGGAGATGAGAACAGATCCCTTAGGATTTTGATCAGGATAAAATTGAAAACAAGCAAATATACAAACCAACAAACAGATAAGTCTTGGATTTTCAATGTGTTTGCATCCTATATTCACAGTTTTGGGGACAAATAAATGTAGAAAAATGAACATAGAGTCCAAGAAAAGTGTTTCAAATTATTTTAGATTAGGGGTCCACCCTACTATTTTGTGGTTTTAGCTTAACTAATTGTACTTGACATGAATGTATTTCTGAATAAGCTCTAATTCTAAGGGACTATGGTTTAGAGTTCAACATTTCTTTTCAGGGGGATCCGTAAATTCAATTTAACATGGGGAAACTGTGAGCTAGCTGACTTGAAGGGAAGAGTGAATCTTGTAAGCTCATGTGGTAGGATTGCCTACCACATTTGAGCTTTGTACTCATAAAATTTTAGAGAATTCTGATTGGTCACCTCAAACCATGACGTGCCAGATACAGATGTGGTTTTTTTTTTTTTTATTGTTTTTGTATGTATTTTATTGTTTTTGTATTTGTTTTGTTTTTGTTGCTTTATTTTTAACTAATTTCAATAACTTTGCTTTCTTGTCAGAGGACAAAAATGTCACTCCTCCAAATGTTAGCATGACCTAGCCAAAGAGCATATGTTTCTTTCTATTGAAACTGATTTTTGCAAAAAGAAAAAGCATAAAACATGATGATATGTTTATTTTAAATGTTCATATTATTATAAACATGAAGATAAATTTTTATTGTGTAATTATGCTACAAATTTTCTATTAATAAAGCTACACTGTAAATAATTTTTAAATTAGATACATGACTTCTTTTTCTAAACTCCAGCTTATAAACAAAGAAATTCTCATAGAAACTTCAGTAAAATATCCTCCCTTTATAGTAAGATATTTAAAGGCAACACCTGTAAAAACATCCTTCCCTGAGCTTTATTTGATGGTACACAGAGAGAATAACTGTATTTTATTCTTTACAACCAGTCTGCACATTCCTAGGTTAACAGAGCTGACAATGACCAGGCTTAGTAAATAGAAGGGAACTAATCCCAACAGTAAACTTCACCTTAACAGATAAGGAGAGGTCAAGAGAATAGCCTGCTCTGTTTGTGAGTTACCCAACAGCATACACTGGATTTGAACCAGTTCTCCATAATCCCAACCTCTGTGTGTCCTTCCTGCTTCAGCAGACTGCCAATATGTGTATTTTCACCGTACTGCTAGCATATGTGGGTCATATTAGATCTCTATGCATTATAGTCATCTATGCATATATCTCTCATCTCTATCAACTAGAATATAATGAGAGCAGGATGTATATAGTGCTTATTTTGTGATACTTAATGACACTTTGTGTCAGGGTAAAGCTGATAAACAGAGCTGAAACTTTACACACACTGATTAGCAAAGAAAGGCATTCCCGGCCCAGAAACTGAATCTAGGGACATGGCTGTGAGAGGATTGAATCCTAACCACAAAGGCCTCGGTTTGCTAATTTGTGATATTCACTGAGATTAGAGGAGTTTATTCAGATGAAGGAACTGCCAGGGAATAATGTAGTCAGCAAAGATGATAGGTTGATGTGCCTGGGGCTTAGCTGACAAAGAAGGCTATGACAGGAGAGGTCAAATGAGAAGGCAGCATCCAGATTATAGAGGTTGTTAAACAAAAGAACAAGAAGTTGTGAATTCTTTTCTAAATGTGATGGGGAAATCACTGGCAGGTCTCTGAATGATTTATAGAGAAGTGAGATAATCATCTGAAGGGACAGTAGCACCAGAACAGACTGGGCAGGGATAAGGCTGCAGGCCAGTTCTCCTGTTGCTTCCCAGGGCTGGAGAACCAGGAATTAAGGTGCATGTCCTTGTAGCCCAGGTGGGTACTTTCGAGCTACCAGAATATTATACCCTCAGCTGTGACCACAGGCTGGTGGGGCCCTAGAATAATTGGGTTTCACTAGGATCAGACCTGGTATGCATTAAATAGTCAGTGGGTGTTTACTGAATTAAAACTGTTGATGGCAATATCATTTCTACCAAGAAGACCAGACAAATTCTCATCAGTTATCCCACTTCTTTATCATTCCATTAGGGAATATTATAGCAATGGCTTCCTGAATGTAAGTATCCTCAGATCTCAGTGTGAGAATTCTGCTGATGCTCAAGTGGGGTTTAAGAGGCTGATAGCAGTAACTGAATTCTTCTGTTCTTGGGTTTGAGGTGGATTTTTGTGAGAGCATGTTTGGCTATAGCAGGAATACAGCAATTCATAGTCGGTGGATGAGGGTGAGGGTGCTGATGGGGATAAGTGCTGACCTGGAATAACAGACTTTCAGTAGCATGTAAATGAACAAAATTACTTTACCTTAGTAGGAGCAGCATGGCTTGGAGGTGAAAGAACGCTGCCCTAAGACCAGGAGTGTTGGTCTTTATCAGCTTGACCATTCTCTACAGCATGGCCGAAAACCATTTGTTTTTCTGTGCTTTTTGGTTCTGTTGGGATTAACTAGTTTTCTATGTCCTTAAAATCATCCAGTGAATTTCTCCTGAATTGGTTGTCTGTGTGGATCAAAGAAGTGTGAAGACTACAATGCCTAATTTATTTCATTGCTTTTTCCTTTGGACAATTGGTTTGCCACATGAACCGTGTTTGTCCAAAGACTATTCGTTCTGCAGACTTTACATCTTATTTGAGCAAATATTTCCAATCTGATAGCAGAAATTAATCACTGAAATCTCATAACTTTTGCAAAGTGGACTTAACTTTATGTTCTTGCAATAGGTATCAGGTTAAATGCACTGTAAGCAATCTCTGGTATGCAACCAAAATATTTACTTAGGATCCAGAGGGCTAAATGGATATATCAGAATCTAATTACTACTGAAATGGAAAGGGGTGACCCAATCAAACTACAACTTGATGAATTATACCAAGACAGTTAGATGGTATAATAAAAGGTAAAGGTAGTGTTTCTGCTATGAATTTATTTTTTTTCTCACTGATCTTATCGTCAAGTCAGAGGGAGGTTTAATAAATCAGATATGATTTAAACTTGTTTAAGTTTAGAATATAGTGGAGAGAAACCCCTCCAAGTCTATCAACTCTGACTTGATAGTACACCCTTGCTGGACTCTCATGAGGGGTCCTGAAAAATCTTAGTGTCAAGATGGAATGCCATGTGTTTCATAACAAAGTCTTGTGAGCTGCATCCTACAAAAAATTGTTTCAGATACTTCCAATAAGAGAAAAAAAAAAAATATATATAGACATATAATGAAACCTCATCTATTATCATTATGTGCTTTAGTCCAGAATGCTAAAGTACTTAAAACAAGTGCCGAAATAAAAAAAAAAAAATCTTGTCCAAATCCCACTAACAATGAAATCTGAATTGAGCATCCAAGAAAAAAAATCTGGCTCTAAGAGATAAAAATGTAGAACTAACTTTCTTTTAAAAAGAGCTTCACAATCTGTCTGAGGAGGATAAGGTGACCAGACAAAGGAGATTTTTCATGTTAAAAATGTATTCATCTTAATATCAATATTTAATTATATACATATACACATACATACATAAGTCATACACTCCGCAAATATTTATTGGCCCCTTACAATGTACTAGAAACTGTTCCAGTTCTAGGTGTTAGATACATTGAGAGACACAGATCACACAATATAAATGGATCAAATAAATCTACGAGATCTTATTCACTTACTGAGTGTTTATGGAGCACCCAGAATGTTCTAAAACTGTAATAGCTCAGTAATATATAAAACATAGTATGCTTCCAGTCAAGAGACTTAATGTCTAGTTAGGGAAAAAAGGATACATTTACGCAAACAGTGATAGACTAATCCAAGACAACATACAAGCACTCAAGGTAATCTGGTACAATTCATAGTTTCCATGTTTTGATAACATTTTGTGATGGAACTGAGTAGGGAAAGCTTCATAAAATGAACAAATAGTGAATTATTGCTTGAAAAAGTGGGGAATGGAGATAGTAGGTAAAACAAGGGAGAACACTGAGGATATGTTCTCTTCTTGGAAGCAGAGAGGCATGGAAGGGACACAGTTAAGGGAGTGGTGTTGGCAGAGGAGATTTAGAATCCAGCCATTCTATGGAAATTAACAGCCACAACTCCTGCCAAGGAAGTTAAGCAAGGGTCTTTCCATGTAAAAATGCAGAAGTAGAGGTACAAAAGCTTCAAACACATTTGCTGTATTTGTAAACATGCCTGTTTGATGGGCCTCTTGGCACCTACTTGGGCACTGTCCCCCATGGGGACAAAGACCAAAGACTTTCTTTTCACACGGAATGTTTTAAGAATGAGGCTTAACATTTTGGGGCCTTTTTATGCAGATTCCCAATTCAGATTTTCTCTAAATATACTGTCATATTTTCTTTTTCCTCTCTCAAAATATTTTTTCCCATTAGTTCCTTGCCCATACTTGTTAGCTTTCTTCAAATATATTCCAGCAGCACTAGGGGCTTTGGAGATTCTGCAGTCACATTGTTAAATGGTTGTGAATTTTCCTCTTCCTTAAGGAGATACTGCAGTAGTTCGTTCAGTTATGACCATGAAGGTGGGGTTCCTAAGTTAGATTTGGTGGCTATTTAAATTCATCAGTAAATGACCTAAGCCACACATTCTGTAAAGCTTAGCATCCGAGAAAGAGTTAAATAAGTTCTGCCTTCCAGAAGTACAACCTAAAACCGTCACTGAAATCAGGTGACCATCAACCCATCCCCATATTACTGTACAACTTCAACTATTTTATATTATCAGAAAAGCATTATTTTGCAATGTGGTATCCAGCGGTATACACATACTTCATTGAAAGCTGACATCAGAACCACTCCACACATTTCATCAAATGATTGCATTTGAAGCCCTTTTTGACTATTTTGCCAAGTTCCCCTCTTTTATGAAATATCTGTATCAACAAATTTCTTTGCCAGATGTATCAGTTTACATTTTTCTGTCCTGATCTCACTTTATCAGAGATCTACAATCCTATCTTTCTTAAGAATATTTTTCATAATGTCTCTATCCTTGAAACATAACAACCTTTAACTAATAAGTATAAAAAGGTCATAATAGTAGATTACTGAAGAATGTATGCATCATATGATAAACATACGCAATATTTTTTCTTTGAAAGAAAAAGGTGACTCTCAATTGAAGGATCCTATTTTACTTCTTTGAGACAGTTTATTAGCCCTCTCAAACATTTACTGCAGTTTAAAAAATGGTAATAATTTCAAACACCTGTCCAATGCCCGACAATAAGGAAACCTACTTTGATTATTCAGCAGTTCTATTACAAAGCCAAAAAGACAAGATTAAGAATGATATTCATAGATGCACGTTGTATTTTCCGTATGCAAGGGAATATGGACAATATGGTACATGTGCATACACACATACAACATGTATGTACACACATACTGTATTGTGTACATATAAATATATAGACATCCATAAAAGTAATCAGTCTTACAAGAAAACTAAGCAGAGCAAGTAGTCAGGAGAGAGAAGAGAAAGAAGAAAAATAAAAAATTAGACGAGCTAAAGGTACAGCAGTGACAGATTTTAGAAATGGCAATGGGGCAGTAAGCCATAGTATTCAGAGATTTAGCCAGTGACAAGGAGAGAAGATTAAATGTTCTCTGCATCTGGAAATGAAGATGGTTATGAAAGAACTGTGTGTACTGCAATTCTTTTTGAATGCACCAATATAGAAATGAGATGGAGGTAACGATGAGATGACAAAAAAAAAACCAAAAAAAAAAAAAAACCACCAAGAATGTAACAACCCACAAGGACTTCAGTGGCCCTGAGGCCCTGCTCTCTGTCAACCAGTCCCCAGAGGAAGCATGATCTGTTTGTCACCAGTGTGCTTGCTGGGGGCACAACAAACAGTAAAGCTAGAGATAAAGCAAAGCAAAGAGGGACTGAAAAACTGTGAAAGAAAGGGTTGTACAAATGAAATGCCAGTTTGAATTATTTCAATGTACACAGTACATTGAGTATCGGCATAGGACAGCGCAGCACAAAACATATTATCCATCCCAGGGTACTTCGGATACTTCCACACAATTAGCAGAATACTGACACAGGAGTATTTATTACCAAACCAGGTAGAAATGAAAAGTAAAGCAAATTTAGACTTTTCTACTTTGAATAACACTTATTACTCATCAATCAGTAAATTATGAGAATTTTATTTACTTGTAATACTTTGCTTTTCCTTCCTTCATTACAGTTTTGTTCTTTCCTTGGTAACCTTTATAACTTTTATAAACTTGAACATTGTTTTTTCCCCATTAATTTACTTTGGTATTATTTCATTTTCATTGGGTAAATATGGATTATTATTGTTGCATTGTCTTTATCACCTCTCTCACTTTCATTTTTACTTCTCAAAATCTAATATTTGTATTATACAGTATGATTTTCAACACTGTTGCAATTAGTTTTGTAATTATAAGCAAATAACCTTTTTGTTTGTGTATAGGTTCATTCTAAACACAAAAAATCAATAGTGCTTGTACTATTGTGAATGCTAATATATTTTTTATTGTGAAGAACTGCTGAAACCTAAAAAGAGAAAAATAAAAGGATTTATTATAAAGGGGAAAGAAAAGGAAAATTTTGACTGGTGTTCAATCACATTGATATTAGTTCAATTACCTTGCATAGTATTAAGACTCAGAAAAGGCAGTCATTAAAATTCTTTAGACTCCTTGTCTTTCAGGTAAAGCTTTTAGAAAGAGCTGTATCCCTTGTTTGCCTGCATTAGACATCACAGTTTTATTGCAAGGATTCTCAGGAATCTCAGGAAGAAGGGTATTTTCAAATGACCATTATGATTATTTTTAAAAGCAGAATATTCCACTTTAATACCTAATTTAGTTTATTTCCTACAGAATGGATTTAGTACTTCTGATGGGGACAATATGTAAGACCTGATGTAGGTCATGAAATGTGCAAAGGATAATGAGAAAGTGCATTAATGAGGCTTCTCCAGAACATGGACTTCTGAGCACTGTTTTAGGGGTAAAATTCTGACTGTAGTTCAGCTTTCACTGTGCTTGCCTACCTTGACAGTCACCAGGGAATGGAGGGATGAGTTTGACTGTAAGAATGGAAGCGGACTTCCCTTTCATGTCTTGGACCTCATGCAGCTCTAAGTGAAAGTCACTAAGAGAAAGCACTAAGAGAAATTGAACACATTCAATTTCTTTTTGGAGTTATTGTACTTCTGCTTTTTGTTTATAGGAGGTAGACTAGTACATGCAAGAAGAATTTTTTCTGCTTCATTTTATTATCTCTTAATATTAATTGTTTAGAACTATGTACTCTAATGTCTTTAGGTTACCTGCCTTATACAACAATTTCTGAGGAAATTCAACCATATGTCCCTGCCAATCTGGCCACTGGTAATTATATCACAAAAGAATGTTAATGTCCACCACAATTGGGATGCTCAGTTTAAACAGAATAAATTGCTAACTTACCAGAAAAAATTTCTTTTGGATGAAGGGGTTGGCCATTGAGAAGTTCACAGAATTTATAGGAAGTTTAAAAAAATCATTCTTAGAAAACAGTGGTATAGGGACATCGGGGGCACAGGGATCAAGGGAATGTCCTGGGTAGTCCACTTAAGATTCCACTGCTCAGGCTACTGTTCTCTTGAAATACTGCCACCATTGCAACTAATCTCTCACTGGCCCTAGGACTTTATGTTACTTTCTCCTGATTTGAATATCAGATAGAAGCATCTGATTTTCTGGCCTTAAGTCATATGTCTATGCTTTTAACCAAGGAGCTAGGAGAAATAATTTCTGGTTCCTGGGGTTGCTTCCAAAACACAAACATGGGAAAGTCTAAACAAGTAGGAAGGCGACTGAATGCAGGACAGCAAATTTTGGTAAAATTCCCTATAATTCTTGCTCTGAGCATCACCCATCTCTACATTTGGATCAAGCACATAATGTGGTCTGGGTTGTTGAGGGCTCTGCTCCAAAGGAATAACAATTACGACACCCATCAGACATTTTTCTTAAAAAGTTGAATGTAATTTATATAGAAAGTCAGTAGTTTATTTGGGGTTCTATAAGCTGGAAAACATACAAACCACTAGATAGGAGATGGTGTGCCTAACCATCTCCTAAGACATGGCATAGGGCTATAGAGAAGACAGTAGGTTCCTGTCTCACCATGAGCAGTGCTAGCATCTTTGAGGAGAAACAAGATAATCTGGTCTCTAGAACTGTTTGTTTCCTGAGTGACCTTCCCAACCCTGATCTTTCATAAAATAAGATAATATTTTCTGTGTCTTCTTAAAGTAATTTCTCTGATTTAATTATATATAAAGTATACTTTTTCTAAAAACAGATTAAAACAGAGTTGCTTCAAAAAACATATATACAATATATATGTATATATATATTGTATACACACACACACACACACACACACACACACACACACACACACACACACAATAGACCAGAACAGACAGGAGGGCTTTACGGAGTGAAGTCATCTTTACTTTAACATGAGAATCCCAAGTTGCTTTAGTAATTTCCACTGTAGCCAGGAGAAAAAAAAGGGAAGAACAAGGTACAGATAAACAATTCTTTCTCTTACATTCAAGGGATCCAAATAGGAAAAGAAGAAATTAAACTGTCTCTATTTGCAGACGATATGATAATATATATACAAAACCCTAAAAACTCCATAGAAAAACTACTCAAAATAATAGGCCAGTTCAGTAAAGTAGCAGGATACAAAATCAATGCACAAAAATCAGTAGCCTTCCTATATGCAAACACCCAATCTGAAGAAGAAGAAATTAAGAAATCCACCCCCTCCAAAATCGAAACCAAAAAAAATCAAATATCTGGGAATAAATCTAACAAAAGACATAAAGGAATTATACAAAGAAAACTACAAAACTCTGTTGAAGAAATAGAAGAAGACACAAGAAGATGGAAAGGCATGCTCATGGATTGGATTCCAATCCCTTGCTCATGGATTGGAAGGATTAACATTATCAAAATGGCAATCCTACCAAAAGCAATTTACAGATTCAATGCTATTCCAATAAAAATCTCAATGACATTCTTCAAAGAAATAGATTGACTACTGATGAAATTCATATGGAACCACAAAAAACCTCACATAGCTAAAGACCTACTAACTAAAAGGAAAGAAAACGGAGGAATTTCACTCCCTGATTTCAAACTATACTACAAAGCCATAATAATTAAAACAGCTTGGTACTGGAACAAAAACAGACAGAAAGACCAATGGAACTGAATAGAACACCCAGAATTAAAGCCACATATCCATGAATAACTAATCTTTGATAAAGGAGCAAAGAAAATGCAGTGGAACAAGGACAGTCTATTCAATAAATGGTGCTGGGAAAACTGGACAGCCATAAATGAAGCTAGACTACTACCTCACACCCTGCACAAAAGTCAACTAAAAATGGATAAAAGACCTGGATGTAAGACCTGAAACCATAAAATGTATAGAAGAAAATATAGGCAAAACTCTACATGACATACATCTCAGCAAAATCTTGAAAGTCACATCCCTCAAAGCGAAGGAAGTGAAAGTCAAGATAAACAGATGGGATTACATCAAAATAGAAAGCTTCTGTACAGCAAAAGAGACATTAACCAAAACTAACAGACACCCTACCAACTGGGAAAAGATCTTTGT